>CM056843.1:16883008-16988008 GCA_029853015.1 Chelidonichthys spinosus | reverse complement strand
GTTTTGTTGTTTACCATCGTCACTTCCGCCCCGCCCACACACCGCCATTGGATACTCTGATTCGCTAGCACACCGCCAATCAGAGTATCCAATGGCTCAGACGTCCAACAGCCCACCTCCTCAGACTTCGTATGCTCAGTCTGATCAGACAACGTCTGCGCGGCTCCGAAAGCTTCCGACGCAGCTGTACACACCAAACATATGTGTTCCCGACCTCGTCCGAGCCTCTCCAAACACTTCAGACGTCCAACGGTTGGGCCGGTGTGTTCCTGCCTTTAGTGTGTATGAAGAAGTGGTGTCAGATCCGTTCTTTGTTTTGATGTTTCGGGGGATAGTTTGCTGGGCAGCAGATTAATCCAGTCTGGACCGTGTGGACTATAAGCTCTGAAGGAATGCTGCTGGTTTTATTCTGATTGTATTTTTGGTCATTAAAGCGTGAGACAACGTGTGGCTGATGAGTAACTAGCATATTTACAGCAGCAGTGCTTGTTAACTGACTCGGTGTTTGTGTCCGTCGTAAGGTGGAAAACAGAGTACCTCCATTAAATACTTTTAACTTCACTTACTTTGACAATAGAAGTTACTTGTTACTTGATATGTATATACAGTTGTAAATGTCACCTTTTACGAGCTGCAACGTTAAAACCCATGTGGTAATTATTTTTAAAGAATAGATATAGAGTCAGCCTGTAGTTATTGATACTTTAAGTATGTTTATACTGTGCTCTTCAGTTCTTTGAAACCCGACTCCTCCGGTCTTCATGCCCAAGTACCCTTGGGCAAGACAGCGAATCCAGACGCTAGGAGGGCAGCGCTTTGAGCAGCCGGAAATAACAGGAAGGCTTAAATAAAAGCAGGTCCATTCACCAACAAACACCCTCTGTTGTTGTTGTTGTTGTTGTTGTTTTTATCAGTGGAGTCTGGTGGGGATAATGGCTGCTGTCGGCCCCCGGCTGTCTGATAACAAGGTACCACGGTGGAAGTGGTCTAAACGAAGCGTCTTCGTTAACGCAGCGACTCTGCTTCATCAAACCAGCCTCCTCAGGCAGCTCAACTGTTCCTCGTTTATGTCAAACAAGCCTTTCTTTTTGTGTTCCAACCAAATCTCTGTGACTCCATCATCTGTCTTCCTGCATTGAACCTGTTGAGATCCCCCCCCCGACCGTAATAAAACTGAACCGAGCCACGACATTCAAGACTGGAGGCCAGACCTCCAGTCCGTGTCTCTGCTTTCTCTCAATCCTTTCACTCTCCATGAGAAAGCAATCAAAGAATGATATGAAGTAATCATCTTTTTCCATCCCCCTCTCTCTGTCACCAGGAGGCTGCTGGGAATTATCACGAAAAAGGACATACTGAAACACATGGCGCAGATCGCCAACAGAGACCCCGACTCCATCCTCTTCAACTGAGCTCCATCCGTCCCTCCTCTGCTCCGTCCTTCCTCCGTCGACCGGGGCACAAGAAGAAGACACCAGCTTCAAACTTTTTACCTCTTCCACGATAATAAAAGAATAAAAAGAATAAAAGCCAAGTAAGTGGAGCTCCATTTGCACGGACTAGACGAGAGAACAATGGAGCTTTGCTTTAGTTTTTTTGTTGTAACATGGAGGCGTTGTTTTTGGCTCGTCCACGCTGACACTGCTGGCCCCAATTTCATGTCCAACCCAGAAGGATGTAGCGCAGATACACATGAGAAATGATGGAAACGTTCACATCTGCTCTCCTTTTACTCCATTCCTTCTGTCCTCTCTCTCTACTAAACATAATGCCATCTTGTGAGAGAGAGAAAACATTTAAAAGGAGGTGGGAACGGACCATCCTCCTGTCAGAGATGAGGAGGAGGAGGAAGATGAAAGAGTGGTTTGGGGAGCTCCGTGCCTGCCGGCCATCGCTGCGAGCCCAGACAGAGCACTCTGAGCTGGGTTGATGGATGCCCCGGCAGCACCCCCTTCCTCCTCTTCCTCCTGTGAGGCTCGAGGCGAGGGGGGGGCGACAGGAGTGTGAGAATAAGACACACTGGAAGTGGAAAGACTTGGGAGCAGAAATGTTTCTGGTAACGCGGCGAGAGACTCCAGTCTGGGACTATGCAGTGATTTCTCCCCGTACAGATCAGCTCCCAGCAGTAATTATGATCTTTATATATATAATATAATATAATCATACATGCATTATGATGATGCAGAAAAACAACAACCATGTCATGCCTTACTGAAGGGTGTAAGCGTCTCTGGGCTGCAGGAGAAGGGCTTTAAAACATACAAAGAGAGAATTATGACACAGATTCATTTATGTAAATGTCAAATTGTTTGTCCCACTAAATTATTTCACCGACTTAAATGTGTTTGTGTTTCTTTGCGTGATGTCGATTCCTCATCCCGGGACTTTCCCCACTATGTGAAGCTGATTTAAGCAGATTTGATTCTGGATTCATATTTGATTCTAATAAAACAAACCTGGCTGATGTCTGGAAATGTTCAGACATTATCACCGTCCAGCTGATCATCTTTCATGGCACACAATAATATTATTCAGGGCTATTTTTAATATGTGAAGGTCAAGAGGGTCAGCTTGTCTTGGCCTCATCCTGGTCCTCATAAAGTCCAGTCGGGGCCCCTTTGACTCTTTACCCACCCAATTGTCTTTTTTCACTCTTTCCGCCAGTAAAAACATTCCATGCATGCTGAAATCTGACCTTTGACCTAATTTATTCATTTAAAACACCTTTTGCTGACCACTTGGTGAAGAGTGACCTTTCTGTGTTTTTGGGGCACAAAAAAGGTTGCACGTCCCGGCAAAATGTGTGAATTTAAATAGTTGTAGATGTTACCGCTGTATCGTTTAGCGGTGAAAGGGTTTTTCCTCGGGAGATGGTGGAGACCAAAACTGAGCTAAAAGGAGAGTGAACATATCATCACGTTGACACACGCTTGACAGTTCTGCTAACAAGTAGAACATTTTCAAATTGTGTGAATGGATGGCGACCTGCAGGGACCTCGGAGGTCATGATCCGGCATTTCCAGGAGGATTTAATCCCAGAAAAGAGCCTTATTGTTTTCATTCGTCTCCATAAACCCAATGCAACATAAATCCTCTTCTCTGTTGTGTCCTGCTTGGATCTGTTATTGCACAGCGTGCGCCAGCATTTTGTGATGTCTTCATTAGAACATCTGTTTTCGGTTGCCATGCATTGCACGAGGAAAAAAACCTCCACCAGTGTTCGGCCTTGATCTTGATTCATTATGTAAAATTTTTGCCGGAGAAATAATCCTTTGAGGGTTTGCTAGGATTCTGGTTGTTTCAAACCAGACTAAATGGTAAACAAACAGGTAAATAGTCGGGATGGGTGCTCAGCTAATTGCCATTAAAATCATCTGTGAACTTGATTTAATATTTCTAAACACAAAGCAGAGAGGGTTAGTATTACATTCATTGTCCCCAGCAGATAAACCGGATCGTTTGACTGGTGTAACCCCCACATTTTGTATCTTTGAGGAATGACCTCACCCATATCCGAGTCACTCACCTCGTGTGACCTTGAATTCTTGAAGAAAATGTTTTTTTTTTCCTCTGAGGAATCAAACAAAATGCTGTTAAACAACCAAATCAAAAACCTCAGTTTATAGACTCGCACACAACCATGTGGTAAAACTCAAGTCGTCGCCACAGTTTCCCAAAAAAACAAGCAAATGTCGGCTTAATAACGTACAATATAAGTGTTTTAAATAGTGAGGTCTGCATGCTTGTCGTCTTTTTCCATTGGCTTCTTTTCAGCTTGTGTGCGTGTGTGTGCGTGTGTGTGTGTGTGCGCGTGTGTGTGTGTGTGTACCCCCCGGGTTTAAAGGTGTCACCCTTTGCCGGTGACTCAGAGCTCGTTAGTGGCCACATAATCTCTGTGAGAATTTGAGCGCTGCCGCTGACGACGAGAGGCCTTGCTTGTGGACTGGTTCCATCAGAGTGTGTGTGCGTGTGCGCCGCGTCGCCGTGTGTGGTGGGACTGGTGACTCGGAGGGAATGTGGCTGGTTAGCGGTGACTCGGGTTATTCCTGAGCTCGGTTCCTGTTGCTCAGACTTCACATGGGGATCTGGTTACCGAGTCGCTCGTGGCTTCTGCATTCTCACACCTCACCCCCCCCCCCCACCCCCCCCCCCTCTCTTAGTTGACTTCCTGTTTCTCTCTGGCGTCCGGGCGGCGTGTCCCTCTCTCGACACATCACTCGCCCCGTTCCTATGCCTGTCATTGTGTCCAGGTGCTCCATATCACCTTGGTAACGGGCCAAATTCAAGGTGTCATCCTACACCCCCCCCCAAGGGTCACATCACTGCTGTGTGTGTGTGTGTGTGTGTGTGTGTGTGTGTGTGTGTGTGTGTGTGTGTGTGTGTGTGTGTGTGTGTGTGTGTGTGTGTGTGTGTGGGTGTGTGTGTGTGTGTGTGTGTGTGTGTGTGTGTGTGTGTGTGTGTGTGTGAGAGAGAGAGAGAGAGAGAGAGAGAGAGAGAGAGAGAGAGAGAGAGAGAGAGAGAGAGAGAGAGAGAGAGAGAGAGAGAGAGAGAGAGAGAGAGAGAGAGAGAGAGAGAGAGAGAGAGAGAGAGAGAGAGGTCTCAGTATGAAGAGAATGCTGATGTGGAGATAAACTGCATGTAGGTGGCTGTGTGTGAGGAAGCGTGGTACTAGTGTGTGTTATTTACAAGGAATGCAACCCGAGCCACTCCAGTGTCGCGTCTCGGCCCTCGTGGCCTCACCTGGGTTACAGGTTACAACGGTGGAGGTTCCCACAGCTCCTGCCGACGCTCATGTAACACACTGTAATGGCGATGACCTTTTGACCGTTGATGAGAAAAAGGTCCTACTTCTCTCTGCTGACCACCAGGGGGCGACTCCTCTCTAGTTGTATAGAAGTCTATGAGAAAATGGTCCTACTTCTCTCTGCTGGCTACCAGGGGGCGACTCCTCTCTGGTTGTATAGAAGTCTATGAGAAAATGGTCCTACTTCTCTCTGCTGTCCACCAGGGGGCGACTCCTCTCTGGTTGTATAGAAGTCTATGAGAAAATGGTCCTACTTCTCTCTGCTGGCCACCAGGGGGCGACTCCTCTCTGGTTGTATAGAAGTCTATGAGAAAATGGTCCTACTTCTCTCTTGATGTATTATCTCAGTAAACATTGTAGTTTATGGTCTCAATCTCTAGTTTCAAGTCTTCTTCAATCCAGCATGATGTTCATTTAGTACATTATGGTCCATTTAGAATCCACCAGACCAGGAAGCAGGGGATGCTTTAGGGGGCGGGGCTTACCTGCTGATTGACAGGTCCATTTAGAGTCCAACAGACTAGAAAGCAGAAGATCAAGAAGACTCTGACAAACTATTTCTGAATACATTTTAAAAATAGTTGGTAGCTTCAACTCCCAACTCTAAGACCAGGTGGTGCTGCCATGAAATCGTACCATACTGTGATATCTGATGCTATGATATCTGATAAATTAGCCTGTCCCAGTGATGTACGACAGGGCTTTTTCAGCCCGTCCGGCCTCCGCCGGTCGTTAATCAAATGAAAGCATCCCGAAAGTCCTCGGTTGAACTGCGAACGTGGCGATAAGAGCTGCCGCTGCTTCCTTTTTTAAGAGCTTGCGAGGTTGAAAAGCCTCTTAATCGGTCTGTGATCTAAGTGATCTAAAATATACCACATCCATATGGATCCATATTCTCTCCAGTGGTTTTGGTTTTATCCCAGACAAACTTGCGAATCGGACAAAACCATAAATGTAATTTTTACATTTATGTGCTATGGAGGTGCCATGTTCAACATGCTTTTTTATGGTATGAAAACAGTGAAATTCAAATGTATTCATGAATGAAATGGTCATTAACCTGTTGTATCTTGTGTACATGTGGGGTCATGATCGAGTAAACCTGGTCCACACCAGTCCGATAAAAAGGTTCAGCAAAAGGAGGATGAGAAGTCTGGTTACCAATTAAGGTTAATTAGCAGCACCAACATGCAGCTGCACCTAGCGAGCCGACGCCCGAAACTTCACCACCCGGTTAGCTATTCCTGACTTTCAGAGAAAAACAACACAATGAAACCGCATGTTACGATTCAGTAACATGAAACTTTAATACCGGAAATACAAATATTTGTAAGTTAATTTTTATTTTAAGATAATCCCCCCCCCCCCCCCCACTAATCTACTGCCGCTAAAAATTGTTAGCGTAGCTAGCTAATGGCAGCCCCTAGCTACGGCAGCCCCTAGCTAACTGCAGCCCCTCGCTAACTGCAGCCCCTACCTAACTGCAGCCCCTCGCTAACTGCAGCCCCTAGCTAACTGCAGCCCCTCGCTAACTGCAGCCCCTAGCTAACGGTAGCCACGAGCTAATGGCTAGGTAACAGAGTGCCGTCGAAGAGACGAGACGTCTAAAGAACGTTTAAATGCAGAATATCTTTGTTTCTAAACTGAGGGCATGTTTCTACTATCGGGCCCCTTTCCCGTTTGAAGGACAGATCCAAATGACTAAGTCAGGACCAGGAGAGGATTTGATCCGATCTCTGAAGACCTCATGAACATCCCCCCGCCAAGACCGCGGAGACGTCTGGTATGTAAACTCTGCTTTCTGCTCACATTTTGTTTTTGTTATCGCAAAACTAAAGACGCCGATGTGGCTCCACGATAGAAATATTAGATTAGGGAAGTGCGTTCTCGCTCGGCGGTATATAATGTAATTTACAGGGTCGGCCTGAAAATTTGAGCAGGATACAGGCCAAATATGAACCATTCCTCTCACACATGGGAACATGTGTGCAGGGTAAATGCAACCCGGCATATATATATATATATATACATATACACACATATATATATATATATATATATATATATATATGTGTGTGTATATGTGTGTATATGTATGTATATATATATATATATGTATATATATATATTGCTGTATTGTTTGTACTGTTAAAAAGTCTATTTGTCATTCGCTCACATTGGTTGATATTTTATCTGTGTGAGCTGAAGGAACTTCAGGGTTTAAAGTGTATCTGGGTGCCATATCATTAATAAAATACATACAGATAACTACATTATGGGAATAAAAACTATTTCTTGATTGCTCTTTTTTTGTATGTGCCTTACTCTTTATTTTTTCATGGTGTAATCCGCCAAAAGAATATCATTGAGAGCTTGTTTGTTTTGGATTTTTTTGCTAGTTATAACAATTGTTTGCTGTGCATGTATGGGGCCTGCTCCTTCATTAAATTAAAATAGCTGTAAATCTTTGTGACCTTCACCCTTAGGCTTCAGAAAATTTAATTTGCGAGCGTGTGTATGAGTAATGTTTTAAAAAAACAACCTATTTCAAATGAAAAACAGCTGAAAAGATGTGTCATAACGTCCAAGGATCTGACTAAAGATGACGATGTGTGAACCGCTGCTATGATGGGATCCAAAATAAATGTATCACCCACTCCCCTGTCCCACCTCAAATACACTGTTACACGCTGTAGCATCTGCAGAGACTTTTGAAGCCTTGAGTTCGGCATACTGGATCTGGATCCATCTGGATTCTGGTGTGAAGCTGCTTCAGAAGTTAGCAAGTAGCAAGGTTGCGACAGTAGTGAGGCTGTGGTAGCGAGCTGTCAATCACAAGCTAGCCCCACCCTAAAGTATCCCCCGACACCCTATCAAGCCTCATCTGTTGGCGTCTGGAATGTTCCTTGGAGTTTCGTGTCCGGGAGTCGTACAAATATCCCGTTCTACCTCTGGAATATACTGAGCTGCGTTACTACTCGTGAGGCGCGCACGTCACTCATGGAAAGGAACTAGTGCCACTGTGATCCGCTCCGTTCCCAGCTCCTCCACATGTGTTGCATTTTGCAAAATGCGCCCGACATCCATCCATGCACCCAGAGAAACCATGATGGGAATTTTAATCGGACTTGATTCGATGCGTGCCTGAAAGCGGGTTCTTTTTGTGGGTTGCATATTTTTCATATTTTCCTGCAACCTTCCAACAACGTGGCTCAGATCGCTATCGTAGAAACCTCCAGTCTACGTTTATTTTCATACCCAACGCCATGCTGCAGCTTTTTCTTTTTTTTTCAAACCTGATCCCCACATATTGATCCCATTCCCTCCAAAACAATCTGCAGATGTGTGTTTTAGTAGGTTTATAGAGCCTGCATGGCCGGTTGGAGGTCCAGTGATATAGATTCATACTGATTTAATCCTTCTAGTTATTTCTGATGAGTGTATCTGCAGGTTTCTGGTTGTTTTTCCTCTCTGGCCACCGTTAAGCCGACCTTGTTAACAGCTTCACACCAGAATCCAGATGGATCCAGTTCCAGTGAGGGTGCCGCTCTGCTGCTTGTGTTCATTAGATCCACCCGTCGCTCCTCCAACAGACCAAATATGGTCCCTTCCTATACTGGTTGAAAAAGGCTGAACTACAGGCCTAAAAACCGTAGTCCACAAACCAAGGAGTGATGTCACCATGACAACGTTTCCTGTCTGTGGTTGATGCTAATTTAGCTGAGCTTTGACACCTTCACAATAAAAGTCCCCTGATAGTAGCAGTTAGTGATCAGTGAGCCAGACAGCAGGTCTCAGCTGGGCTCCATTTTTCCTCCTTCCTCCTCTTCTTCCCCCTTTTTTCCGCTCCCATGTGGTGGGAAGATGAAGCGAGACCTGTGTTTGATGAATTGTGCTCACATGCTGTCCACAAATCGCTGAGATCCCGACTCGGTGCAAGCCAGGCCACCTCGGCATGCGGTCTGGTCTGATGGGATCCCAATGGGACCGGGGGTTGTGACTTGACAGCTAATGCGTCCCGGCGTCATCCGATGATGGACGTTGCATCGGAAAGTGTAGCCGAAAAAAGGACTACTCGTAACCACAGCCGTTAGGGAATTTCATAGTGATGAGAGCCTAGAAGTTGTTTTCCCTCCGTGTCTCCATCGTGCCAATTCAAAGCATGCCTTTTAAAAAAAACAAACCTATTATTCTCCTCTCTTTATTTTATTTACACACATAAGACTTCATGAAATCCAGATAATGGGGAAAAAAGAGAAACTGTGACGGGAAGTGGTCAGGAAGCTGAAGGCTTGTACTTAAGGAGGAAAATAACGGAGGGAACAGAATATTTTTTATAACAAAACAATAAATGACAAGGAGCAGATGGATGAGAAGGACACTACCTGATGACAATAAACAACAATAAAAACAAATAAATGCTTGAAAACCGAGAGGGGATGGGGAGAGAAATAATTGAATAAATGTTCCCAAATTCTCATCAATGTAAACTTCCATATCTGCACCACAATATCTTCGTAAATACAAATTAAATTTGATTTGAGTTAAACGTTGAGAGGAAAACAAGTCAAGAACATGTATTTATAAATATATATATTAATATTCATATATATAATATATTTTATATATAAAAATGTATATTATTTTATTAAAATGTATTTAAGTATATTATTATATTTTTTATGATATATTAACACATTTCTGAATATGTGTCATATTTTCCCCGTTTGGCATTTGGAAAACGGTGTTGCCAGTCACTGTGGAGATTATTAAAATGTGCCTATTTTCATGCCAAATCTTATTTTGACCCGTTGTGATTCTACATCAAAAGAGAGCCGGCGAGCCAAACGTCCCATCATCAAAGGAAAAAGAATGTTCTTCAAACAGTTTTTTGGTGCTGGATAATTTCAAGCTGAAGTTTTTATGTACATCTTTATTGTGTGTGTGTGTGTGTGTGTGTGTGTGTGTGTGTGTGTGTGTCTCTCTCTCTCTCTCACATGTAGACCACTTGAAGTGGACCAGAGCAGTAAAACCTGTGAACCTCGAGGGTTTCGTTTTTTTCAGCGACTTCTTGGAAGCTTCATAGCTGGGAACAAAAACCTGCTTACGTCCTGTTGATGCTTTAAAAGGCACCTGAAGTCTGTTTGAACGGCTCTCATCTCGTTATTAGAATGAATTTAATTCCAGTGCCAATTCTTTCTTTGCTTGCTCATTTTACTCATTTTATTCTCTATCAAATATTATTATTGATATTATTATTAAGTCACTCTTGTAATTCCGCCTTTAATTCCCTTTCTTTCTGCTCAGAGGCCATGTCCTGTATAGTGGAGTCATTCAAATCCATGAAAATAATATATTTAATGTGAGCATCATATCACAGACGGTCAGAAAGCTGCTTTATTTACTTATTAATTTGGGAAAATGCCACTTGTTTGTTTCTTTCCCTTCACAATAAAAGCCCTAGACATATATGCAACATCACTGTTTTACCAGGGGAACTTTAAAATGCAACAAATTGACAGAAGGTGGGAAGTTACGAAGTACAAATACGTTGTTACTGTACTTTAAGTTTTCAGTTTTCTGTACTTGTAGTTTCCAGTGTGTTTCTTGTTTCTTTCTTTATTTTAGGCGTGTGGAAAAAGCAGCAACTTTTTTGGTTTTCTCGTCCTCCACGGTTCGTTTCCTTCCACTTCCTGTGACAACTTGAGTGCACAGAGACCTTATCAAAGGCTTTTGCCAGTGTTTGTTGCTTTTATTGCAGGAATAACTACATTGTTTTAGGTTGCCCCCATGCAAGGTATGCTGATCGCACCACTCCCCTCTCGACTCTGAAATTCCCAACTCCAATGGCCGGTAGTCGGGGCCGCAGGGTTTAAACAGTAGTATTGTTCTCCTGCAAGGGAAAAAAAAGTGTGTGTCAGGTTGAGCGCTTGTCTGGCCCCACTTAGTCTCTTCAGGATGTTTGGGGTTTTCTCTCTCTCTCTCTCTCTCTCTCTCTCTCTCTCTGTGTGTGTGTGTGTGTGTGTGTGTGCGTTGCAGCTTTTATGAAACTAATTTCCTGGCTGGCTCTTAGGAAAACGGAGCATGTTGGGTAATAATGCAGGAGACGTGGAGAGAGGCAGCGCCGCTGATTGTGTGTGTGTGTGAGAGACATGGAGGGAAAGCGGTGTCGGTATGAAGAGAATGCTGATGTGGAGATAAACTGCATGAAGGTGGCTGTGTGTGTCAGGAAGGGTGGTACTTCATCAGGTTAAATAAAAAAAAAAGAAAACCCCCATCTTTTGTTAACTCTGAACACACAGTGGCTCTGAGACGCGTGGAGAAAGTGTTTCAGTGTGACCGATGGCCCGTTACTCAAGAGTGTCTGGGTGGTGAAACGCATGGAGCTTATAATAACCACTATTGCTGCTTTTGTACATGTTGCAAAGAGTTCATCTCCCAGAGGTGCCCGGTGAATTTCACTGAGCTGTTGGATGGCGAGAGACCATCTGCTGGTTTACTACAGCCGTTGCAATAAATAATAATAATAATTATGCCGAAATAACTCCATAATGATGACGATTAGTAAAAGGTATGAAGTCGTGGTTTGTTAGTTCTGCTCAAGACGACATGCGAACAACTTTTTAAAGGCTTGTTTTGTGAATGGTGTCTGCTTGATTGGAGCTAGGCTACGCTAACATCGTAGCTGCTCCATCCACATTTAAAATAACGTCATCTAGACATAAATCTAGCTGAGACCTTGTTGTTTGATGTCTCTGGTTTCTCCACATAGTCTGTAATCACTAATGTGAGGGTCTATCGTAGACTTCTAGGAGACCACAGACCGCTACAACATGTTTGATCTCCAGTTCTGATTCAGTGACGACAGGAGGAGAATCTTAAAACTGCCTCGCGCATTTCTGGCTCGAGTTGAACTATTCCAACTCTATCAAATATGCAAATTGTGTGAAATGGCTTTAGCGCTGTGTCTTTGCAACAGTGCCACGTGAAAAACTCACCTTTAGTCAATTAGTCTTTTTAGTAGTTTTATGAATACTTATGAAAGTATTCATAAAACGTATTCATAAACGTAAACGTATTCATAAAACTTATGAAAGTAAACTTCTGTTTCTGGTAAAAACACAAGTTTTAAAGTGATGCTTTTGTTCCGTCGAGTTAAATCAAGTAATGGATTAGTCCATAAAATCATCATTTGACCAAGAATTCCTTTGCTCACGCCATAGTGGCCAAGCAGGGAACGTTTTGTCCTGCTTATTGTCAGAGCTGGCAGTGTTTTAACAGTGAAGATAAATGGATGTAATTTTTCTATAAAGTCTCCCGTTAGTATCCAGAAGAATGAGGGGAAACATTCAAAACGGCCAAAGACAATCTGGTCCTTACAAACGGCCACTTCTTCTTCTTAAATAGCCACATTAAGTACATATAAAGCGATCTACTTACTAATAAATATAATCATTTTTTCAATAAAGAGTGCCGGTAAAAAGAAAAAAAAACACATCCTGTGGTGTTGCATGTGAAAACCTCACACTGAGCTTCAAATCGGACACGTCCCTTCTTCAAATCGTAAAAAGGTCCAACGTGAAAAATGCAATCTCTTTCTTCGTGGTGCCCCCGTCCCCCCCCCCCCCCCCACACACACACACACACACACACACACACCCAGATTTAGACGGCTGTATCTCGTCCGCGTGTTCGTGCGGCGGATAGCATTGTCCAAACAGTACGCTTCAATGAATCACATTCTCAGCCCTCCTCTGCAGGCTAACATTTTTTTTTTTACATTCTTTGCATCCTTTGTTTCAAACAAATCCCCCCCCCCCCCCGGTATTGATCACATTGTTCAAAAAAGACATGAAAGCACAACTGTCATAGTTAATTTGTACAGTAGTTTAGTCTCTTTTTTCACGTGCCTGCTTTATTGCCTGCTAGCGGGGTCTAACTGCATCAATCGCATGTTTCCGATTAATGCCAAAGGCCCATTCCGACATCAGTGAAACATTAAGTTCAGGCCGGTACTTAATACAAAGTGAATGTGAGTCTGCACGGACCGGGGCAGCAACCGCTGTCCTTCCTTAACCCCCCACCGACGGTCAATATGGATGATTTTATTTACGAGACAGGGAAGGAAAGAAGTCCAACGGTTTCATCATCCAGCCTGGCAGTTAAAGTGTCATACCATTCTTAATAAACCCGTGAAGCTGAGTTGATGAATTCTGTATTTCTGCCCAGATGTCATTGCAAAATAGATTTGTAAAGTTTTTTTATTTATTTATTTCATCCTCAGTCTCCACCTTCATCTGCCCAGTAAGTCATAAATAAAGTCATCGGATGAATGTGGGAGAGGAAAATAAATCCCAGTAAAAACACTCGAGTTTAGTACAAGTAAAAGGAAAAGCTTCTCTGGAGCCCCAACTATCAGATTGTTAAACCTGAAGAGCAATAACATATTTTTTTATGTCCATCAATCACATAGATTGATACGACCGCAGCAGGTCTTTAATGTCGACTAGAAGTCGTGGTTAATCTATGACAAAGCCTTGAAGAACGATATGAAGTCAATTACGTAAGAAATTGGTCTTTTTGTAGTGCTGCCGATCCCACTGAGACTACAGTCTCTGGTCTCGGTCTCTGTTTAATCCACTTACACATCGTGATTGTGTTTTACGTGGTTTCCGTCCCTCGACCTCAAACAATTTACTTTTGATATGTTTTCATAACAACAAAATATTGTTTTTCTGCCAGTTTCACGGCTACAATTTAAATTGCGATTCGCTCTTCTGATCCAACCTTCAGTTTTCTTTTTTCTTCTTGATTTCAGGTCATTGATTGGATGTGTCTCGAGAGGATATTCTGCGGTGGTAGTCGTAGCAACATGTGGGACTCTGTCGGGCGTCCAGCTAGGGGAACCGCTGGATCATATAAAAAGGGCCTCTTTAATAGGTTGCATTTTTGTGTATCAAGAAGATAATCATTGTAAATGTAGAACAAGCTAAAATTGTTTTTCCCATCATTTGGGTGCCTCTATGGAACAACACACACAGAGGGAGGGCACCTTCATTCTCTGCTCAAGTAGTCATTGCACTATATTTTACATAGCAAATAGCTGCTCTATCGATGCTCTTAACGTCATATACTGCTCACTTAACAAAAATGATGGTCCGCAAGTTCCACTTGTTCCAATTTTTTACTTGACGAATGACAGACATCGTAGACTCACACGGGGTCAAAGCTACTGACATGCTCTGCTATTATCACAAATTACTGGACGTCCCCAGGTGATAAAGAATACTGCAAGACGCGGAGCAAAGGTGAGCTTCGCTTCTCGGTTTAACCTTTTAACCAGATTGATTTAAAGCAGATTGATTTCAAACACATTTGGTTACGTTACCGGCCTGGGGGAGTCGTCGTGTAGCAACGTACGTAATGTCCATGTGTTGGAGTTTGAGTTTGGTGCCAGATACATCGAGGAGGCATCTGTGGTCGATCACAGTGCTGGTCTGGATGGCTTTTGGGCAGTGGGGGAAGAAAGTATAAGTAAAATACTTATTTCAAAAGGTTCAAAGTAAAAGTAGTAATAATGCAGTAAAATGTTCCCTGTTTTTATCTACTGGTGGCTGGATAAATCTACAGCAATTCATCAGATTCGATTGCATAAGCAGCCCATTTCACCTTGTATAAAGTGAAAGTCAAATGCTGCTAAACTGTGTAAAAATACCAAAATTTAACATTATTAAGAGGTCAGTTTGTTCATAAATTCCTGAGATAATAAAACCAAACATGTTTTAATCTGGTTCAGTCCTGATTTAACCTCCTACGTCAAATGCAAGTGATATACCGTATTTAATTTTAGGTTACATTCAGACAAAAATAAATGAGTCAGCACCTTATTTAAGTACGATATAAGAAAAATGTGCATTATTTCAAAAGACAGAATAACAGGTGAACTTGCATTATTTTACATTAGGTTTTGAAAGGTGTGATATTTGACATTCAGAGTGTCGATATAGCATAAAACCGCTGTTAGGTAAAGTATAATGTAGGAATGTCGACCTGAGCAGAGAATTTAATCAATCTCCCGCCGTGTGTGTTGTTATTGGAGCTACTCCTTGCTATGTTGTCATAGCTGGGGTCAGCTGCAGGCTCGCTTTTTGGTGCATATTGGTACCCAACCTCCGATTTCGCCTCAGCTACTAACTTTTAGCACTGTCAGCACTTTTGCAACTGTTGGTAGTGTTTGCTGCTAGCCGCCGGCTCAGTCGTAAGAATGCTCCCAATCTCGTGTATATATAGCACCTTTTTGAAGAAAGGCACTCGTTTTGTGGTTGTCAGCTTTAATGCGAGCGGAGTTGCTCCGTGTCCCATGATGTAGAAGCACAGCGACGTTTTTGAGTAAAACGGCAGACGTGCGTATCGGTGGCTTAAACTTGCATGTTTTTGTTTTCTTCTCATTCTGGGCTTCATGTGGGCGACTTGCACGAGTTCCCAGTCGCAGTCCCTCTAATATGAGGACACTATTGTCTGTCCTCACCTCGTCCTCGGGGCATGTTAGTGATTTGTGGATCACAAGTGTATTTGTACACACCCCAAATGATGTTATTCTCAAACAAAAGTATTCTAGAGATAGAAAGTTCCGCAGGGGCCTGAAGGGTCTGGATCACATTTTCCTCTGATCAGTCCACACTATAAATTAGCGAAACGTAATTATACCGCAATCATTGCATTTCGTTTAGTCACGCTCATGCAAAGAGCCTTGGCAGCCAGAATGGCACTGAAGTCAGCGGAGCGCCGGTCGGTGATCTGGTCCCCATGAGCCGATTTGTCAGTCCGTCTCGGTTGCCAGCAGCATGATATCACGGTATCCTTCCACTGGTCCAGTGGTGTTTGTGGACCAGCAACACTCGGGCGGCCCTGGGCTCCTCACTCACTACTCGGTTTAGCAACAATACATTTGAGGGGCCACAGATGTTTGCATTGGTTTGTGTGGAAGCAGAAATAATCTTGTTTGGTTCGGATTCACCTGGATGAACCAGTAGAGATGGCTAACAGAGCTTTGATTAAATTAAATTAAAATAAATATATAGGTGAGGAAAATCTATAAATGCAGGTGTTATTCGTGACAGAGGGACTATTTTCTACTGTTTTGAGAGCGGGACCACAACCAGTGAAGGAAGTGACCATATTTGGACTGCGCAGGAGCAGCAAACCTTAGTCGCCCCCTGGTGGCCAGCAGAGGATGACAGTTTAAGGCACTTCACTTTTCAGGCAGAAGAGGAACACTAGCTAGCAATTATGCAGATTTGGCAACTGTTTTAGGTCTTCAGAGATTTGTGCAATTAATAAGTGAAATAGGAAATTTAAACCATGTTAAACAAATCCACAGTTTACCTTTTTTTAACAGTTAAATTATTAAAGACAAAAAGGAAAAAAACATCACCAACCAACCTCAGTTGCTTACTGGTGATTTCTCTCTGAAAATCGAACAGTTGTTTTTGGACAAGCAGCCGGTAAAACTCAAACTGTGCTTGTGATGTATTTCCCTCTTTTTATAAAAGTATAATTATATGTAGCGATTCTTCAAAAATATGAACACAGCATGGAAGGTAACCGCTTGGCATCTGACGGGAGAACGGATGATGGACGATGTGGAAGAGCCTCAAACCGCATAAAGAAACCACGCTCACTGCGAGCCACACGCAAGATCGAATGAATTACAAAGAGGATCCAGTATTTAACATATATGAACCGTGGGAGTCATTCGATAATACTAAACTGAAGAGTCAAGTTCAGCAGACCACTAAGTGTTGGCTTCAAATGTCAAACCTCCCTGAAGGCAGATCACATGTTAAAGCAGTTCTGATTTTAATTGGCTGATAAGTTGTTCACCTTTTTTTGCACTTGAGTCTAATTTGTTCACCGTTGGCGTCGTACGTTTTCTGCAGTTCGGCATAATGACTCTGTGGTCGGTGAATAGAGAAGTTCTGGGTTTGTGGACCTGAATGGTTTATTTCCGGGGGTTTCATGGTTTGACATATTAAAAAAACAGGAGGTTTGTATAGGTTGTATTCATGTTAAGGTGTATTTTTGGACATTTTTACATTTTTAGAAGAAAAGAAGTTTGGGATCAAATCATTTCAGGGACCCCCCGCAGTAACTCTGCCGAGCCCCTAGGGGTCCCGGACTCCCTGTTTAAGATCTCTTTGCTTTAAATGAAGTAAATGTTCCTTCAGTAAAACCCTTATAACTTTCCTTTTCACAGCCAAAATTTAAATGACCCAACAGTCTGAATGATGAACTTCTGGCGTTCGCTTGACACGTCTCCAATTATCGGGCTGATTTCGGACGACGTTTCCCTGTGTTTTATGTTTACTGAGTGCGATCTGCAGTAAGTGGGCCTTTATTTATCGTCCCCCCGACAGTGGAGTGTTGTGACAGAGCCGAGGAAGCTCGCTCCGCGGGGCGCCGCACATGAAAAACATTTCGACTTCGGAGAGATTTAATCATACCAGCAGCGGGGGGAAATCGTGAGTTGTGTTCCCTGCAAAGGAACTCGGACAAAATTATCCTTGACTGAATTTTTTCCACCACAGCGGGGAATCTTCATGGATCCCTGATGGCATTATACTGCGAAACGGGGGAGGTCAAAGGTCAGAGTGGGGGGGGCGGCTTGCACTGACCTCGACGTCTCGTTTAAAATAACACTTTCTATGAAGCCCATGTCCATATGAAACAGTCTGCTTATAGTGGTGTTAATTACAACAATAATCATTATAATGCTTCATAACTGATGATTTCTATTATTATAGTCATAATACATTATATTTTTGTAATGCATTATAATGTGGTTATAAGTTAGTTTAGTTTTTAGTTTCCTAAATGTAAAAAGAAAATATTAAATATCTGCCAGTACAAGACACAAAACATAAAATGGACTTTTCTTAAAGGGCCAGTATGTAGGATATAGGAGCATTTATTGGCAGAAATGGAATATAAGATTCATAACGAAAACTAAGAATTGTCGCATTTTCACTAGCTTAGAATAAACTTTTTAACGTTCCCTGAATGCCACCTCGCTTCACGATGCACGCTTGGAAAGGGAGGGGTTGGAGTATTCAGTTACAACCTGCAAACTCCACTAAATGTCGCTAAATCCTACACACTGCTATTTTTTAAGCAAATCATTTTCTAACTCCTCGGATTCATCTTGTGGCCCATTGGAGGGTCCGAACCCCCAGGTTGGGAACCACCGATCCAGGTAACGTACAAATTTTAATTACTATATGCCTTTGTGAAGGTTGTAAAGACATGTTTAGTTATTTATGCCGCTTGGCCCTGGGTGATGTTGGGACTCTGAACATCATGAGCGTACCCTAGCCCTGCTTTGCCCTCCTGAGATGACGTTGTTGTGATATGACACTATAAATAAAACTGAATTGAATCTCGGCTCGACTCGGATCCCTGAAAAAAACATACATTTTAACAATTTTTAACAGCTCTGCGTTTTCCGTAGACGTCATCCGACCTTCAAATCACCAAACCCGGGACACACACAGGGAAAAGGTTCAAATATTTGTTTATTTCTCAGCAACAATGTGCTACACATGTTCACTGCTACACAACCGACCAGCACAGACACAATTCAACAAACAAAAAACAAAAAGTTCCCAGTTGTATGGTCTGTGGTGAGAGTGCAAGAAAGAAAGAAAGCCGTATGATTGTTGTAGTTCACCCTGGATAATAAGCAGACTCTGTGCGTGAGTGTACGGGGGGCTTCAGCGGGCCGCCAACAGAAACGTGGTCAGCAGCTAAAACAGCAATCGAACCAAATTAAAATTTGCTTTCAATTTTCTGCTTTGCACAGAAAAATAAACGGCATGTGTTTGTCGTGTCCCGAAGCGTAACCTGTGTGTGTGTGTGTGTGTGTGTGTGTGTGTGTGTGACTAGACTCGACAACGGTCTATGGTGATGCGGGTACCTCCATTTATGTGTTACATGGTTCTAGTCGCTAGATGATTCTAGTGGTTGCATGGTTCTAGTGGTTGCATGGTTCTAGTCATTGCATGGTTGTAGTGGTTGCATGGTTCTAGTCGTTGCATGGTTCTAGTGGTTGCATGGCTCTAGTCGATGCATGGTTGTAGTCGTTGCATCGTTCTAGTGGTTGCATGGTTCTATTAATTGCATGGTTCTAGTCGTTGCATCGTTCTAGTCATTGCATGGTTCTAGTCGCTGCATGGTTTTAGTCGCTGCATGGTTCTAGTCATTGCATGGTTCTAGTCGCTGCATGGTTCTAGTCATGTGAATGTGTATTTTTTATTATCTTTATGTCATCTGTCTTTACATCCACCTTTTTTTTCTGCGCTCGCCCAGCAGAACCCGTCAAGCCGTTTACTCAGTATTGCTACGGTGCTAAACGCTAAACCACTAATGATAAGAGGCTGGCGGCGGCGCATTAACGGAATAGTTTGACACTGAAAGACACTCGTTTGCCGTCTTGCCAAAAAATAGGGAGGACAATTACCGAAAAGTGTTTCCAGGAGACGTTCGTTGGAAATGGGTTGTTGTTGGAGAAGAAACACCAGGCTATCAGTTTCCCTCTGCGTCCAGTCTTTGTGCTAAGCTACGCTAACTGTCTCCTGTCAGGAACGCGTTTTGATCAATTTGTTAGATCGGTAACATGAATTCTAGCATCATTTATCCCTCCATCTAGAGATCCATGCTTTCATATACACAAAAGGGATCGTAGTGTTTTGATTTATTTTGTGATTTAAAGAAATCTCATGTGTGTTGTGTATGTTGTTTGTGTTGTTGCTTAAAATAAAATGGGGTTTCACAGAGCGGACAGGAAAGACGAGATGTCTCACATTCTTTACAAGGAAATAAAAAACGAGAGCGAGGGAAGGAAAGTGAAAGTCAGTCGAGAGAGAGAGATCAACAACCGTTGGCTGCATACGTCACTCGGCCTCTCTCTGTCCTTTTATCTTCTCCTGGCCTCCTTTTAGTGTGTTTTTAACAAGACTCCTTCTCCTCCTGGTTTTCATTCCTGCTTTGTTCTGTGTTGCTTCTCTTAGTCTATCATCTCTGTATCCAGACGAGAAGCAAATCCTCCAACAAGAAAAATAAATCCACACTTCGAAAATCCAAGTGGTTTGAGTCCAGTCAATGAAAGAAACCATATGAATTACTTTTATTAAAAATCATCAAGTTTATTAGAATCTCATCCGCAGCCATTCATATGTACAGCACTCGCATGGCACGCGTTGTTCTAAAAAGTAAAAAGAAAAGACTTTATTCCACTTCTTTTTTTGCTTTGGTTTTATCTATGATTTTTTCATGTTCCACAGTCCGTTCCTCACATCTTCGATGCCGAGGATTTTTTTTTTAATAACGTGTACATTCTTCGGTCTTGAATCCAAAATCCCGACGATGGGGGGGGGGGGGGGGGGGGGGTTGGTGTGTTATTTTGGGAAGCAAAGTGGCAGGTTGTCCTAATTTTCAGGAAGGTTTTTTAGTGTTTTTTCTCCAAAAGCAACAGAAAAATAATTTTCTTTGTTTGTCTTGCTCTTAGATGAAGTCAAACCCGTCGTCCATCCTTCATTGCAGACTTTGAGGATCCAAGGCCAACATCCCCACAGCTTTTTCTCAGAGTCACCAGATAAGTCGTCTCCAGCCCCGCCCACTCATCCATCCGTCTTTTTTCCCGTTTCCCTTAGAGGTCGAGGCGGAAGGCGCCGAAGTAGCTGGAGGAGTCGTCGGCGTTGACCATCGTCGGGGACGACACAGAGACGAACAGCTCGTCGCCGGCCCTCAGCTCGAACAGCCCGCCCTGGTACACGGAGTGGAGGGCATACTCAGCGTCTGGGGCCCAGCACTTAGTCCCCACCCCCTTCAGGAGCTGGACCAGGACAGAAGAGAAGGTCAGAGACACACTGGTGCTTTGTATATGTTGAGGATTGGGGGGGGGGTACCTGAATGGGGCTCGGGTAGGAGGTTTTCTTGTAGACGCACTGCACCAGCTGGTGGCTGACGCTGCGCTGGTCTCCGTCACTGGCGGCCGGGGACGGGTAACGGAAATACACCTGCAGAGGAAGCAGTTAGTATGGATGCATGGGTCTGAAACAGCGAGGGACCAATGCTCCAACCCTCTGGTGGGTTTAGATTTGACATTAAAATGGTTTATTACTCAATTCCTCAATGTTAAGAAAACTTTAGTTAAGTTGATGGGTTTAGGTTATTAATTATGCAAATCTGCATTTCAAGCTTTGATTAGAACATCTACCAACATGGTGGGATAAAATGAACATATTTTTAAAATATATTTCAGCTGTATTTTTCTCCATCATCATGTCAGCAGTCAGATAAAACATGTAATAAATTGTCAATTTATAATAAATGATACATGTTATTGTCTAAATCCCTGTGTGGAAGCAGAAACAGGTGGTAGAGGAGAGCCTGATCACCTGTGAGTACAGGTAGTACCGCCCATCCTGAGGCACTCGCAGCTTCCCATTGGACAGGGTCATGTTGTGCAGGTGAGCTCCGAAGCTCTGATTGGCCCACGTGCGGACCACGTGGCGACAGGACTGGTGGAGACCCGGCGTGGGGATCGGGTACGGGGGCAACCCTGTTATGAAAGAAACCAAAAACCTAGTTTTATTGCATCACAGAGGGAATGCTTTTATGTTGAAATCATGAATCTGCAGAAATACTTTCATTCTCTTGTGAGGAGGCGGGGGGGGGGGGGGGTGTCACACCGATGACCAGAAACCCCCTGTGGAGGCTCGTTAATGGCGGCGCCTGTTCTCGTGTTCATTTACAAGTTTCACTGCGGCTACTCCGAGGCCATGGTGTGTGTGTGTGTGTGTGTGTGTGTGTGTGTGTGTGTGTGAATGAATTAATAAATGACATCGAAGCTCAACCCTCAGTTCGGTCTAACTGTACTTCCTTATGAAAGATCCAAGAATGTGTGAAACACACACACACACACAGACACACACACACACACATCCCTGCCCTTTGTCAACTCAATTGAAATAACAACAGTCGGCCTGTGCCAGATTGTCAACACCCTTCAGCTTGCACGCCAGACTCGGATGAAACGGAGGTCTGGATAACACACGCATTAAAGAAACGCATTCCTGCTTCCAAAGTTCCACGTTTCTTTTTCTCTTCTTTTCTTTTACGACACACCTACACTCCATTATTCTTATGTGACGCCCCAGCTGATAAATATCTGTTTTACAGCTGTAAAAGTAATCTGATTACTTTCAATGCTCCACTAAACGCTTCGTAAATAGATTACCTGCAGGTCAAAGTGGATTAAACGAGTGGATGAATGATAGAGGGATTACATCATTCATTTAGTTACATTAAAGCAAGCCGTTGCTGACACACACACACACACACACACACACACAAACAGAGTAATAAATGCTCTTTGTATGATTCAGATTTATGGATTCATTGCTTCCCAGCGGTCATAAACCTAAACAAACCTCCAGCTTTGACTCTATAATCACACACACAACAATTAGAACGCTCCAATCCACTCCTGACCCCCCGGAAGCCACACCTTGAGAGCTGGTGTCCCTCAGGGTCAGGTGGGCCGACGGCCTCTGGGCCACCGAGGTCCCGAACTTTGACCCCGAGTTGTTGAAGGACCGAGGCATGGTCCTCGCTTCTGAAGGAGAGAGGGAGAACGGGTCAGAAACGAGGGCTGTTGCATTGTGGGGAGGGAAAGAGAGAGGGAGAGAGACACAGAGACTCACCTATGAAGGTTTGTTTGGAGATGATGTTCTCCGTCACCTGAAAAAGAGGAAACAGTAGATTATTTAACTGCTGACGCTTCATTTCTGTGATGCAAAAGTACACAAAAGACAAAAAGACTGGTAGAAGTACAAGTACTGGTTCAACTTCTTGAATCAAGTAAAAAAAGTACAAAGTAAAACTATCCTTATGAAGGACTTTCCTACCTCACTGAATCTCATGTTATATTAATAATAAAAATCATTGATCATTTCTCCTCAAATGCATTCAAACTAAAAGTAATGAGCCTGTTTTAAAAATGTGAGGAGTAAAAGTACAGATATTTGTTTTAACATGTAGGAAGTAAAAGTACAGATATTTGTTTTAACATGTAGGAAGTAAAAGTACAGATATTTGTTTTAACATGTAGGAAGTAAAAGTAAATGTACAGATATTTGTTTTAACATGTAGGAAGTAAAAATTAAAGTACAGATATTTGTTTTAACATGTAGGAAGTAAAAGTACAGATATTTGTTTTAACATGTAGGAAGTAAAAGTACAGATATTTGTTTTAACATGTAGGAAGTAAAAGTTAAAGCACAGATATTTGTTTTAACATGTAGGAAGTAAAAGTACAGATATTTGTTTTAACATGTAGGAAGTAAAAGTAAAAGTAAAGATATTTGTTTTAACATGTAGGAAGTAAAAGTACAGATATTTGTTTTAACATGTAGGAAGTAAAAGTAAATGTACAGATATTTGTTTTAACATGTAGGAAGTAAAAGTAAAAGTACAGATATTTGTTTTAACATGTAGGAAGTAAAAGTACAGATATTTGTTTTAACATGTAGGAAGTAAAAGTACAGATATTTGTTTTAACATGTAGGAAGTAAAAGTACAGATATTTGTTTTAACATGTAGGAAGTAAAAGTAAATGTACAGATATTTGTTTTAACATGTAGGAAGTAAAAGTTAAAACACAGATATTTGTTTTAACATGTAGGAAGTAAAAGTACAGATATTTGTTTTAACATGTAGGAAGTAAAAGTACAGATATTTGTTTTAACATGTAGGAAGTAAAAGTACAGATATTTGTTTTAACATGTAGGAAGTAAAAGTACAGATATTTGTTTTAACATGTAGGAAGTAAAAGTAAATGTACAGATATTTGTTTTAACATGTAGGAAGTAAAAGTTAAAGCACAGATATTTGTTTTAACATGTAGGAAGTAAAAGTACAGATATTTGTTTTAACATGTAGGAAGTAAAAGTACAGATATTTGTTTTAACATGTAGGAAGTAAAAGTACAGATATTTGTTTTAACATGTAGGAAGTAAAAGTACAGATATTTGTTTTAACATGTAGGAAGTAAAAGTAAAAGTACAGATATTTGTTTTAACATGTAGGAAGTAAAAGTAGAGATATTTGTTTTAACATGTAGGAAGTAAAAGTAAAAGTACAGATATTTGTTTTAACATGTAGGAAGTAAAAGTACAGATATTTTTTTAACATGTAGGAAGTAAAAGTACAGATATTTGTTTTAACATGTAGGAAGTAAAAGTACAGATATTTGTTTTAACATGTAGGAAGTAAAAGTAAATGTACAGATATTTGTTTTAACATGTAGGAAGTAAAAGTTAAAGCACAGATATTTGTTTTAACATGTAGGAAGTAAAAGTACAGATATTTGTTTTAACATGTAGGAAGTAAAAGTAAATGTACAGATATTTGTTTTAACATGTAGGAAGTAAAAGTTAAAGTACAGATATTTGTTTTAACATGTAGGAAGTAAAAGTACAGATATTTGTTTTAACATGTAGGAAGTAAAAGTACAGATATTTGTTTTAACATGTAGGAAGTAAAAGTAAAAGTACAGATATTTGTTTTAACATGTAGGAAGTAAAAGTACAGATATTTGTTTTAACATGTAGGAAGTAAAAGTAAAAGTACAGATATTTGTTTTAACATGTAGGAAGTAAAAGTACAGATATTTGTTTTAACATGTAGGAAGTAAAAGTAAATGTACAGATATTTGTTTTAACATGTAGGAAGTAAAAGTAAAAGTACAGATATTTGTTTTAACATGTAGGAAGTAAAAGTACAGATATTTGTTTTAACATGTAGGAAGTAAAAGTACAGATATTTGTTTTAACATGTAGGAAGTAAAAGTAAAAGTACAGATATTTGTTTTAACATGTAGGAAGTAAAAGTACAGATATTTGTTTTAACATGTAGGAAGTAAAAGTACAGATATTTGTTTTAACATGTAGGAAGTAAAAGTACAGATATTTGTTTTAACATGTAGGAAGTAAAAGTACAGATATTTGTTTTAACATGTAGGAAGTAAAAGTACAGATATTTGTTTTAACATGTAGGAAGTAAAAGTACAGATATTTGTTTTAACATGTAGGAAGTAAAAGTAAATGTACAGATATTTGTTTTAACATGTAGGAAGTAAAAGTTAAAGCACAGATATTTGTTTTAACATGTAGGAAGTAAAAGTACAGATATTTGTTTTAACATGTAGGAAGTAAAAGTACAGATATTTGTTTTAACATGTAGGAAGTAAAAGTAAAAGTACAGATATTTGTTTTAACATGTAGGAAGTAAAAGTACAGATATTTGTTTTAACATGTAGGAAGTAAAAGTAAAAGTACAGATATTTGTTTTAACATGTAGGAAGTAAAAGTACAGATATTTGTTTTAACATGTAGGAAGTAAAAGTAAAAGTACAGATATTTGTTTTAACATGTAGGAAGTAAAAGTACAGATATTTGTTTTAACATGTAGGAAGTAAAAGTACAGATATTTGTTTTAACATGTAGGAAGTAAAAGTAAAAGTACAGATATTTGTTTTAACATGTAGGAAGTAAAAGTACAGATATTTGTTTTAACATGTAGGAAGTAAAAGTACAGATATTTGTTTTAACATGTAGGAAGTAAAAGTACAGATATTTGTTTTAACATGTAGGAAGTAAAAGTAAATGTACAGATATTTGTTTTAACATGTAGGAAGTAAAAGTAAAGACAGATATTTGTTTTAACATGTAGGAAGTAAAAGTACAGATATTTGTTTTAACATGTAGGAAGTAAAAGTACAGATATTTGTTTTAACATGTAGGAAGTAAAAGTAAAAGTACAGATATTTGTTTTAACATGTAGGAAGTAAAAGTACAGATATTTGTTTTCACACGTAGGAAGTAAAAGTACAGATATTTGTTTTAACATGTAGGAAGTAAAAGTAAAAGTACAGATATTTGTTTTAACATGTAGGAAGTAAAAGTACAGATATTTGTTTTAACATGTAGGAAGTAAAAGTAAATGTACAGATATTTGTTTTAACATGTAGGAAGTAAAAGTAAAGACAGATATTTGTTTTAACATGTAGGAAGTAAAAGTACAGATATTTGTTTTAACATGTAGGAAGTAAAAGTACAGATATTTGTTTTAACATGTAGGAAGTAAAAGTAAAAGTACAGATATTTGTTTTAACATGTAGGAAGTAAAAGTACAGATATTTGTTTTAACATGTAGGAAGTAAAAAAGTACAGATATTTGTTTTAACATGTAGGAAGTAAAAGTAAAAGTACAGATATTTGTTTTAACATGTAGGAAGTAAAAGTAAAGTACAGATATTTGTTTTAACATGTAGGAAGTAAAAGTAAAGACAGATATTTGTTTTAACATGTAGGAAGTAAAAGTACAGATATTTGTTTTAACATGTAGGAAGTAAAAGTAAATGTACAGATATTTGTTTTAACATGTAGGAAGTAAAAGTAAAGACAGATATTTGTTTTAACATGTAGGAAGTAAAAGTACAGATATTTGTTTTAACATGTAGGAAGTAAAAGTAAATGTACAGATATTTGTTTTAACATGTAGGAAGTAAAAGTAAAAGTACAGATATTTGTTTTAACATGTAGGAAGTAAAAGTACAGATATTTGTTTTAACATGTAGAAGAAGTAAAAGTACAGATATTTGTTTTAACATGTAGGAAGTAAGTAAATGTACAGATATTTGTTTTAACATGTAGGAAGTAAATTAAAGTACAGATATTTGTTTTAACATGTAGAGTAAGTAAAAGTACAGATATTTGTTTTAACATGTAGGAAGTAAAAGTACAGATATTTGTTTTAACATGTAGGAAGTAAAAGTAAAAGTACAGATATTTGTTTTAACATGTAGGAAGTAAAAGTACAGATATTTGTTTTAACATGTAGGAAGTAAAAGTACAGATATTTGTTTTAACATGTAGGAAGTAAAAGTACAGATATTTGTTTTAACATGTAGGAAGTAAAAGTAAATGTACAGATATTTGTTTTAACATGTAGGACAGTATTTTTTAACATGTATAAAGTACAGATATTTGTTTTAACATGTAGGAAGTAAAAGTACAGATATTTGTTTTAACATGTAGGAAGTAAAAGTAAATGTACAGATATTTGTTTTAACATGTAGGAAGTAAAAGTTAAAAGTACAGATATTTGTTTTAACATGTAGGAAGTAAAAGTACAGATATTTGTTTTAACAGTAGGAAGTAAAGAAATGTACAGATATTTGTTTTAACATGTAGGAAGTAAAAGTAAAAGTACAGATATTTGTTTTAACATGTAGGAAGTAAAAGTACAGATATTTGTTTTAACAGTAGGAAGTAGAAAGTACAGATATTTGTTTTAACATGTAGGAAGTAAAAGTAAAAGCACAGATATTTGTTTTAACATGTAGGAAGTAAAAGTACAGATATTTGTTTTAACATGTAGGAAGTAAAAGTAAATGTACAGATATTTGTTTTAACATGTAGGAAGTAAAAGTAAAGCACAGATATTTGTTTTAACATGTAGGAAGTAAAAGTACAGATATTTGTTTTAACAGTAGAAGTAAAAGTAAATAGTACAGATATTTGTTTTAACATGTAGGAAGTAAAAGTAAAAGTACAGATATTTGTTTTAACATGTAGGAAGTAAAAGTACAGATATTTGTTTTAACATGTAGGAAGTAAAAGTAAATGTACAGATATTTGTTTTAACATGTAGGAAGTAAAAGTAAAAGTACAGATATTTGTTTTAACATGTAGGAAGTAAAAGTACAGATATTTGTTTTAACATGTAGGAAGTAAAAGTAAAAGTACAGATATTTGTTTCAACATGTAAAAGTAAAAGTTAAAAGTAAAATTACAGATATTTGTTTTACCATGTAGGAAGTAAAAGTTAAAAGTAAAAGTAAAAGTACAGATATTTGTTTAACATGTAACGAACGATGTAAGTATGATAACATGCTAACGTGCTAACATGTCCTGCAGGTGTTTAACATGGTATCAGGAAGTGAAACCCGAGGATTATTCCGTTTTCATCACGTAGAAGAGTAAAAGTACATGATCATCTTCCAGTTTTAACGCATGCAGGAAGCAACGTAAATGTACAGATATTCTCATCTTAACATGTAGCGTCTTTTAAAGTTAAGAGTACCGAGGGTCTGATGTAGTCGCATCACACTGCCGAGCGGCCCGACACACAAGACCCTCTCACTGCCGCTTAAGTGCACCTGGAAGCTGGAAATGGTTAGCGCGGGTCAGAGGTCAAGATGGTAACTCGAGTCACGCAGCACTACAAATATCTGCCTGCAAACGAGCTGGAATGGATGAACAAAGTTTAAAAAAACCCTCAAAAACGCACCTCACGCTGCTTTTAAGACTTTCTGAAAACCAGCTTCGATGTTTCGGGATTCTTTTTTTTCTTTTAACGGATTTCTTTCATGTAATAATATCCTTTTAATGTCGTGTTTTATTGTCGTTGAAGAAGGAATGCAGGAACGAAAACTCCAACAGGAAGTGCAGCAAACGATGACTCAGCAGTCTTTAATCGGTGTGAGGGAGGTCTTTATTATTCTTGTTCTTATATGTTCTTTGCAGCAGAGCCCGATATCTTCCTCTGAATTTTGGATAAGGACCACGCTGCCAGGAGACTGTGCACAGCTGAGATCTGCAGCAGGTGTCTCCATGGCAACCGGCGTTGTCATCTGTGCAGACGTCTGCAGCTTCACCTCGAGCGCGTTTATTTGGGCTTCTCTTTTGATAAAAAAAAAAAACAAGTAGTGAGTGAGGAGTCAGCAGGAAGTAGACAACGGATGGCGTTAGATGGCATGTGGCATGCGTAGCCGCGGGGCGCCGTGATGACCTGATAACATTGCTTCCGGCTCCTGACATGTCCAACACTCTCCAGAATGTTGGTATTAAGATAGTCCGGGAGAACCTGCTCCCACAATGCACCTCACTGATATCCATCTTGAAATCAAAGGGTCAAATGTACGTCAGCGCATTAGGGCCACGCTGGTTTTCACTTGTTGTCATAGCATTCGGTCTTGGCATAATCAAGCAACTTGTTTATAATCAGCTATGACAAAGTGAAAGCTAGCGCTAGCATAGACCACCGCCCATAAGATGACAACATGGCCTCATATGAAAAAAGCAACAATGAGCATCAACATCATCACCCTAAGGACCTTAACTAGGCGTTGTCACACATTGGGATGATTCATTACCATCATACATGTACATTCATGGGACCTTAGCTAGCATAGATGCCGCTTGTTAGCATAGGAATAAACTCACTAATTTGCCACTTTGTATCGCTGAATATTCTCCCGGCTCATTTTTTTCCTACAGTGGCCCCGATACGCCGTCGTACAAATGTCATCGTGGATCAAATACAAAAATATCTCAAGTTGGGGAATGTGAGAGTCAGTGAAGTTGGTGGGAAGGAGATAAAAACCAGAGCGAAGCAGAGATGACGGCCAATTATGTGGAAATGAGAGAAGAGGAGGAATGAGGCTGGAAGAAAGAGAGGATTGAGAGGAAGAAGAGGGACAAGTATGCACATGAAGGAGTTTCTCCTGCAGATTAGCGGCGGCTGCAACCCGATCCTTTAATACGCTGCTCGACCCCGGCAGGCCTGGACTGGCTGTGTGTGTGTGTGTGTGTGTGTGTGTGTGGTTCTTAGTTATCAATACTAATCTGGTCTAAGAGGCTTCTCATTCCTTGAAAAAAATATAATTCTCGTAGAAATACCTGCGTGCTGGTTGCGTCGTTTTTAAAGCTGTGTGTAATTAGCGAGCGTCCGTTTGAAGCCGGCTCGGTAGGAATGTGTTATTAGCGTATCCGATGTTTTCCTCCCGTGGCTTGTTAAAGTGGAGACGCTGTGATTGAGGACAAGACGGTGGAAAACGGCTCCCGAGTGACGAAGACGACTACTTCTGACGGGTTCTTCGCATATTTGGCTTAATTAAAACCAAACACCTCCGCGTCAACGATCCGGACTAGACCCCCCCCTCCCTCGTCCCCCGAGCTTCGTAATTGATGCTTGACAGGGTAAGCCCCGTGGAAAATATGACCACAGGGTCATTAAACACACACACGGTTTTATTTCTAATGTGCAACGTGGACTTCAGAGGTCTCGAGAGACCATCTGAACAGTTTCAAAGGGGTTAAAAAGAAACCAAAGAAGAAAACGTGTTTTATTTCGATGTTTAACATGTACATGTTGAGTTGAATGTCATTCGTTTTTCTGCCGCGGGTGAGGACTGTTGCATGTTCCGCATTTCATCGCAGCTGCATCACACACTGGTTCTGGTCTTGTCTGAGACCATAAACTCATGTTTACAATGTTTACTGAGATAATACATCGAGAGAAGTAGGACCATTTTCTCATAGACTTCTATACAACCAGAGAGGAGTCGCCCCCTGGTGGCCAGCAGAGAGAAGTAGGACCATTTTCTCATAGACTTCTATACATCCAGAGAGGAGTCGCCCCCTTGTGGCCAGCAGAGAGAAGCAGGACCATTTTCTCATAGACTTCTATACAACCAGAGAGGAGTCGCCCCCTGGTGGCCAGCAGAGAGAAGTAGGACCATTTTCTCATAGACTTCTATACAACCAGGGAGGAGTCGCCCCCTGGTGGCCAGCAGAGAGAAGTAGGACCATTTTCTCATAGACTTCTATACAACCAGAGAGGAGTCGCCCCCTGGTGGCCAGCAGAGAGAAGTAGGACCATTTTCTCATAGACTTCTATACAACCAGAGAGGAGTCGCCCCCTGGTGGCCAGCAGAGAGAAGTAGGACCATTTTCTCATAGACTTCTATACAACCAGAGAGGAGTCGCCCCCTGGTGGCCAGCAGAGAGAAGTAGGACCATTTCTGCATGTTTAAGGCACTTCGGCCTTGGCTTCACTTTTCAGAGTTGGGCTGCAACAAATGATGTTTTCCACAATTTATTCTCTTGATTATTTTTGCGATTAATCCTTAATTTGTCCGACGAACCCAAAGACATTCACTTTTAAATGGTAGAAAATTGAGAAAAGCAAATAATGTTTGCGATCCAGCAATTATTTCACGGTTTTACTTAGATTTCCAACATACAGGATTTAAGGTGGATTTATTGGTAGAGGTGGAATATAATTTTCATAGCTATGTTGTCATATTTTTATGTTGCCTCCATGTCCACTGTATAGAGGAGTGATCGGAGGGTTGGTTGCAATCTGCAACGTCACCACTAGAGGCCACTACACTACACCCAACACATCTAATGAACCTACAAAGAAAACGCCTGTATAGCCACGTGGCTTCCCTCCATATATCCCTGTTTCATCACCTCCGTGACGCACACTTAGACCTCTGTGCTCCGACACACATTGCCCAACATATAAAAATGCAACATGTATAGGATTAGCCCTGAGCACGAGCCAGTCGCCGCTCCTCCCTCCTGCTCATTAGCGCTTCCTACTCGCTGTTTTTTTTTATGGTGGTTTGCTGTGGGAGCTTCCTGCCAGACGAATGTTGAGCACCATTGAGGAAGCCGTCGCAGATTGATATCTTTTATTGCCGTTTCCAGTTCAGCTTCATGAGGCTTTTGATGGATGATTTTTTTTAATTGATTTTGCTGGGTTCTCACGTTCACATTCCTCGGCGTGTTTGTTTGCGTTTCATTCTGCATTGTTCTCTTGCAGGAAGACTCGACTCACTGTGAAGCCACAGTGATGGAGGCCGTTGCTGCTCGCCATTGCTTTTGCCTCCCACAATGCCTCTCTCATTCGTCTGTCTGCCACCCGCATTTTAACAGGCACAAACCGGCATGGAAGTAGGCCAGGGGCGGGGCTTTGTTTCAATTCTGAGCCTCGCTGCTTTAAGTTTCGTTTTCACACAATGCAAAATACCTGCGTGGGTACGTCACCATGAAGACAAAGGTGTTCTGCAGACATGCGATGCCTGTGTGCCGCTACGCACTGCTTTAGGTGACGTATTGCACTTTCCTTGGGTGGGAATATCACTGAGTCCTTTTGAACACAAGTATCTGTACTTCTACTAGGAACAAAGTACTGATTCAACAAAGTAAAGGCTCTGAAATGTATCCCAATGATGGACATTTCTATTGTCTAAATATTAATTGATAATTCAAAATGCATTGAAACTAAAAGAAACAGGCCTGATTTGAAGATGCGAGGAGTAGAAAAAATTGCTAAGTAGAAGTACAGATACCTGAAAACTCCACTGGAGTACTTTAACAAAGTATTTGTACCCTCCTGTGGTTCCCACTCAGCAATAATAGTAGAGATAATGAAAATAAGCTATGATTATAGCCTCAGCGGGTTCACAGTCCTGCAGAGAAGCCGGCGTCGTGATTGAGACATCAACTCTGAGTAATAACAATAATAATAAATGATCTCTTTGTGAAAATGTTGGCAGGTTTGTAAAGTTCTGTTCCCAGAAATACTTGCAGAGAAGTTTATGATTTCAATGTGATGCGGCGTAAAACAAAAACACCAGCATCAGTGAGCGTTCCGGCTTCCCGCCTGTTAAAGTGGGAGTTAAGTACGAATCGCATGCTCACTCTTTCTTATCCCACAACTTTTCTGTTGTGGGATGTTTTTCTTGCTTTAGTTTGTTTTGTTTTATTTACAATGTGTTTTTCATTTTTGTGGGATTTAATTTTTTTTTTCTTCTGCTTTAGAGACTTTTTGGTGATTTATTTATTTTTTAATGATCTTGTAAATACTGCAAAGTGATTTGTATGCACAGATGACTGATATTTTAATTCACAAAGAAAGTTTTTTTAAATTGGATTAGAGCTCGGTTCAGACCGACGGAGCCTGGCAGACCTCGTGGCCAAGAACAAGTCAGTTAATTAAATAACGTCTTTTACAAGCCGAACAGAAGGCGACCATGACTGCTCGTCTCCAAGTCAAGTCTGGTGCTAGTGCACGTGTGTGTGTGTGCACGTGTGTGTGCGTTACCTTTCATTTCATCGGTTCGATGGTTGTTTTTGTCCAGTTGTGATTTTCTTTTTGTTTTTTTTGCAGTTCGACTCTGGAAAATGTACGACATAAAAGTGTCGCAAACGCAACAACAACAACCCACTGATTTATCCGAAGAAAGTTTTATCTCGTAAACTTGCCTCTCAACTTTTTTCTGTATTAACTCCACCGCATCTGCTGCATCTGGCAGGTCGAAACAAACTGAAAGATTTGAGTTTTTGGCCGGGACTCGCATGTCTGTGGTTTACAGTAAATCATCTCTAAAGACCACGGCTTCCCCTCAAATATACTGTTTAAAAAGAAGAACAGTATTTTTCTGAAAACAAATCTGACGGCTGCAAGGTGGCGAGCCTCAAACGGCCGATGTTTAGACTGTCAGGACGGAGACGCGGTTTGGGCCGGTCTGATTAGCCTGATGACCTCATCGGAGTCGTGTGTTTGATTCTTTTATCTTTCGCAGGCCGTGTTTATGCCAGCTTTCTCCCATTTTTCACTCTGACAGCAGAGGCAGAGACCGTGATCTGGGAAGTCAGTGCAGCATCCAATGGCTATAAATAAATAAAAAATAAAAAAGAGAGGCCAAGGAGACAATGTGGCCAAGAGACAGGAAGACAACAATATTTAAGGACTCGCAGAAGCTTTACCTCCCCGCAGAAGAGAAGCCGGAAAAAAAGCCACATTTTCAAGGTTGCCTTGTTTTCGGGTCTGTTTTTTATCCCAACAGATCTCAAGCTGCAGCCAAATATACCATGAGGCAATATTTGGTCTGTAGATGCCTCATGCACAAGTATGCACAAAAGGTTTCAAATCCTTATCAGGGTTCATCTGATAACCCGTCTGCACCGACTAAACTACAAATGGCCGGCAGTTTGCCGGGTGCCAGTGGCGCCGTGTAAATCCGAACTAATCTTCTGCTACACGAGAAACAAAATAAACCCTTGGCCATTGGATTTGATTGAACTGAATTAAGTGCGTGTTGGCTGAATCTGCTGATGGGCGGTATTGCTCGCACATGTATCGCCAGGTTTCATCAAAGAGCCATAAAACTCCGATTGCCTTTTATCTCTCCGGTTTCCCATTCTCACCCTCGATCTGGTCGTGGTTTCTACTTTTTCTGGCATTTGTTTTTTCCCGGCAATTTTTAATCTCTTTTTTTTATTTTGAGACTGAGAACGGAAGATATATTAAATATTCCAGGAAACAACAACTTTACAAGGATTTGAGGGCAACACAAATTGAAAAGGAGAGACAGAAAAGTGGCGACGTGGAAGATAAAAGGGAAGGAATAGTGTGTGATGACAGATTTGGCCATAAGTCATGAAATGAAGGATAATAGCCGAGTGAAACTTGTAGAACATCTGGGTATCAAAAGGGAGAGGATGTTGTTATTCATGCAACAAAGAACTTTCATTACATTAATTAAATATATAGTCAATAATAGGAAAACACTCAATAAAATGTTAACAGTCTTTTTTAATACAACACAAACCAGAAGAAAAAAAAACGTCCGATTTTCTTTGGCTGTAGTTCACATTCGTCCAGGACGCTGCCGTATTTATGTCGAGATTACATTATTTGAAGTGGTCATGGTGCTACAATGTCAGCATAGCCTAGCACCGATTGAGCCAGACTCCATAAAAAAACAAGCTTTTTAAAAGTGATTTGCAAACCATGACTTCAGACTATTCGACTAAGCACCATTATTATTATTTCTTCGGCATCCTTTTCATCCATTTATTGCAATTAAATCGCGTTTATGGAGTCATCTAGCTGTAAACCGTTTTGTTATTCACAGTGAATACAGCTCAGTGAGAATTTATGATGGGATGCTATGAACTCACGATACAGAACCGCCATGACGCACGTTAAAGCTGCAGGAAGAAAAATTGGTGTTTTTCTGCTTTTTGTGAAAATTCACAGAAAAATCCTATCAACGCTGGCATTTATTGTGTGTTGTGTGAGCACCAAAGCTTCTTTTGTTTCTCGTTATACAAGCGGCCGACACTGAAAAGTTGCAGAGAGTGAACGCAAGTGAAAAGGAGATGGATGTCGCCGGACGGGAACTCGGCCCGAGGGATGAATGTAGAGAAGGAGGAGGGTGGTCAATGCCAGACACTGAGGCCTTTTGTGTTTGTGTATCAGCTGGAAATCACTAACATCAGTGTAACCCCCCGCTGTTTGTTTACAGCACACCAGTGACCAACATCTGCTTTTCAATAAGCCAACTGTCGAGCAGGACAAGAGGTCCGCTTGTTCCTTTTGGCCTTCCTTTGTCACGCTAAAAAAGTTAACTTTCTGCAGATGCGTCACTTTGCGGCGCTTCGTCGTCACCATCTATCGATGATGACACCTTCGTTTCGACTTGAACTGTAACCTCGACCTTGTGTTCGCCTTAAATCGTCTTTGTAAATCAAATCTGAAAGTCTGGGGAAGTTGTACATTTGTCTTAATATCAACCAATCCGATGAAAAGGGAAAAAAAAGTATTTCTTGAAAAGAAATACACTAAAAATGAGTTGATCGTAGTGAATTTCTGCTATAAAATGAATCGTAAATATACTGGATAGTACAACCTACATCGTGATTATTTTTGCCTTGATAATCATGACATGACTTTTTCATATCATCCCATGTCTGTCAGGTCAAACAGAGAGAGAGCAGGCAGGCCACCGCGGGATGAAGCATTCTATATCCGACACCTTCCTGCAGGTTTGTGACCCTTGAGCTACTCTACTTATCGGAGATGATAGTGATGATTACGAAGCTCCCGTGACACGGTCAAAAGCTCTGGAACAGCTGCTAAATGAACCTCAGAGTGAGCTTTTGTTTCACTATTTTCAAGGACGAGAATCAAATAAACACAATTGTTTTCACTTTTGTATTTGGTCACATTCATCCATTTGATTTTTTTGTGCTCTGAGGCAGAAATGTCCGTAGAGGATTGGGTTTTAGTTTCTATTTCTAGGCCTCCTCCTTGTACCTTTTGCCCAGATTTACCTTTTCATTAATAAATAAAAGGTAAATCCATTGTTTTGTGCTAGGGAGCTCTTTTCAATCTTTGACCTCACTGGAGGAACAGAAAAACATCACAGAAATAAATATTTTTAACAACAGCATCGAAGCATACGCACACTTGCTCAAAGGCAATTGTCTGCAAAACATGTGGTAAAACGGGATATTGAAAAAAAGAAATCGCAGAAATTCTTGGGAAAAAAATCAAAGCAGGACTGACCGCCACGTCTGCCAAAAACAAACTTGGAAAAACAGCTTTCAGTCAGACAAATAAATGCGGCCATTATTTACCAAGTAGAGAGAGAGACACAGCTGAGAGAACATTTGATCGAGTGAGAACCTGAAATTCCTGCCGCGGACACGTTAACCTCTGACCCCCGTCTCGGAGGGTTAGCTGAACCTGAGAGCTGATGTATTAGCTGGTCTCAGCAGGTGCAGATGTTGCTTCTTAAACCAGCAAAGAGTCCAAACAGAAGGCAGAAATGACTTCTGGTGTCCTGAAAGCTTAGAAGCTTAGAAAAAGAAAGCGCGACCACATTACACCAGTCTTGGCCTCACTACACTGGCTCCCTGTCCGCTTCAGGATTGATTTTAAACTTTTGCTATTTGATTTTAAAGCTTTAAATGGACTGGCTCCACTATACCTATCTGAACTTTTACACAGTCACAATCCAGCCAGAGCACTGAGGTCGGCAGATCAACTGCTCCTGAAAGTCCCCAGGACCAGACTGAAAACCAGAGGGGACAGAGCCTTTGCGGCAGCTGCCCCGAGGCTCTGGAATAGCTTGCCTTGGCATATTAAATCAGCCCAGACCCAAGAGGTTTTTAAGTCCCAATTGAAGACCCACCTGTTCTCCATGGCTTTTAATTCAGGCTGAGCATGACACCCGTCTTCTGTATTTTGTGTATATTTTTATTTATTTTTATTATTCTCATTGTATTGTATTGTATTTGTTTTACTGAACTGTACAGCACTTTGGTCAACTATTGGTCGTGAAAAATGTGCTCTATAAATAAAGTTTGATTTGATTTGATTGAGAAGACCCCGAATACCTGAGCTTAGTTACATCCCAAATCCCCCCCGTCTTCCTCCCTGTCTTCCTCCCCCATCTTCCTCCCTGTCTTCCTCCCCGTCTTTATGTTATGTTATGTTTATTTATTTGATATGGACATCACAAATACATTAAGACTGTTCCAGTAGACAGACCAGATGCTTTGCTTGAGTGTGTTTAGCACAAGTGCTAATTTTCAACACCAGTCCATAGGCGGCTAATCTAAAAATACAGAACATATTATCAACAGTATTAGATAAAACCAAGTGCATGACACTACATCATGACAGTAGCATACTAAAAAATACAGAGCACAAGATCAACGAGAGGAGATTGAGCAAACAGAAATCAAAATAGTAACAATAAAAAAGTCCATATTTATACATGTGAGCATTGTTGTTTTGCTTTAAACCATGCTTTTAGTCCTCTGTTAAACAAGTTTGTGTCAGTCTCCAGTTTCAGGTGAGTGGGTAAAATGTTCCATAGGTTAACCCCTTTTATTGAAAAGGCAGACTGTCCAAATTATGTTGTACACTTGGGAACAATGCAGTCGCCATTGTGGGAGGCTCGTGTGTTTACTCGGCTTGAGCTACAGCGTCTTTTTATCAGTGCAGAAAACAGGGATGATACACAGTTATGAAGACATTTAAAAACGAGTCTGATATTACAGTAAATTATAAAGTTTTCAAATGCAAGAAGGTTGTGTTTTCTCAGGATGCCGCAGTGGTGCCATCTCATTGGTTTTTGATCCATAATTTTTATTGCTTGCTTATATATTGCTATTATGGGTTTCAAAGTGACTTGAGAGGCTTGAGACCAAGACGTGATGCAATATGACAAATGAGAGAGAATCATAGCATGCATGTAGTGTTGTGCAGCTTTACATGACAGGTCTCTTCGAATAAAACGAAAGCAATTGAGATTTGGTTTAACCTTCTTGCAGATGTGATGTACTTGTTTATCAAATTTTAAATTTTTGTCTAGTAAAATCCCCAGGTATTTAACCTCATTCACCACAGTAATTATTTCATTTTTGATCTTCACCTCAAACAGATCGTTCACAGGCCTATTGCGAATAGAAATACACATAGAAACAGTTTTCTTGACATTCAGGGTTAAGTGAGACATTTCAAGCCAGTGAGTGACTCTCTTAAGTGCTTGCGTGAGGTGGTCAGCTGCTTTGCTAGCTGTTTTAGCAGATGCATAGATGACTGTGTCGTCAGCGTACATCTGGCAGCTGACACCTGGACAACTTAGTGGCAGGTCATTGATGTACATAGTGAACAACAGTGGTCCAAGTATGGACCCCTGTGGTACTCCCATGTTGTTGGTGAGAAGTTGGGATTTTTCCCCATTTACCTTGACACATTGTTGTCTTTCCCCCAGATATGATTTAAACCACTGAGTGGCATCTGTAGACATTTTAAAACGTTTTAACTTGGCCAAGAGGACACTGTGGTCGACAGTGTCGAAAGCCTTTTTGAGGTCCAAGAACACTGTCCCCACAACATGTCCCTTGACCATTAGACCCTTGACCCTCTCAATAAGATAACAGTTGGCTAATTCTGTGGAATATTTAGGCCTGAATCCAAATTGCTGTGGATGGAGCAGTTGGTTGGTCTCCAAATAATCCGTCAGTTGTATCGCAACAATCTTCTCCAGGACTTTTGAGACTACAAGGAGGATAGCAATAGGCCTATAGTTACTCGCCATGTCTTTGTCTCCCGACTTGTAAATAGGAGCAATTATTGCTGTTTTCCAGCTTTCTGGGAATGTGCTTGTTCTTATTGAGAGGTTCACTAAATAAGTAATAGGCAACAACAAGTCTTTCTGATATTTCTTAATTAAACCTGCATTTAAATCATTAATATCCTTTGACATTGAGTTGTTCATATTTGCAATAACCTTTTTAACTGTATCACTGGATGCCTCTTTAATGCAAAAGTCATCTGAGGAGACATTATCACATTCTTCAGGGGATATATCAGGGTCAGCTGAATTAAAATGACTAGCAAGTTCATGCACAGACTCAATAAAAAAATGGTTAAAAACATTTGCCATTGACTCACTACTTTCAATTCGGTTATTGTCTACTTTAAGACTGGTTATTTTGGGGTGTTTTTGTTTACTTGAGTCTGTTAGTTTATGGATCTGCTGCCACAGTTTAGAACTGCTGCCATTAGCCTCTTCAATGAGTTTGAGGAAGTAGTTACTCTTGGCCTTCCGTAGCTCAGACACCACTTTGTTCCTCAGACTAGTGAAGGTAAGGTGGTCTGTGTTGTTTTTCGTCACTAAGGACTTTTTAAGGGCAAGATCTCTCTTTTTCATGAGTTGGTGGATACCATTATCAAACCATGGAAGAGATAATTTCTTCGGCCTGCTTTTCCATGTTTTTGTATGTTTACTTATCAGATTACCTAAAATTGAGGTGAACTTGTTTACACTGTGATTCAAGGTTGACTCTTTAGTTATGGTTTCCCAGTTTACTAGTGATAAATCATTATCTGCCATTTTTGACTTAGGAATTCCTGTTGTCTTTTGATTTACAATTTTGCTATGGTGAACAAAGCGTTTTTTTGTTAACTTTCTTACAATTAGTACCATATTATGATCTGAAAGACCAGTGATTAGATTGTACGTTTTTACTGCTCTCTCTGGCCTGTTTGTGAAAATCAGATCAATGAGTGTCCCACTCTTTCTTGTAATGCGGGTAGGTTTGTCAATCAGCTGTTTGTATTTAAATTTCTCCATGAGTGGTTTCAATTTAGATTTTCACTTTTCTCCATCCAGTTTATATTAAAGTCACCAAGTAAGATACATTCATTACATTTATCACAAATAGAGAGAAGACTATTTAATTCATTATAAAAATCTGCACCATGAGAAGGAGGGTTATACAGAACAACAATATTAAAATTCATATTTGGTGAGAGACTCACACTAAGTCCCAAACACTCTAGGTTCATGCTGACATCAAGGTTAAAACATCTGAAATGCTCCTTTATGTAAATAACAATACCCCCTCCCTTGCTCGTGGTTCTATCTTTCCTATAGCATGAGTATCCTAGTACACTGATTAGATCACTAGAGATATTACAATTAAGCCAGCTCTCAGATATACATAAAAACTCCAAGTTAGATTCCATAAGCAGTTTCCTAATCTGATCTATTTTTGGTAATAAGCTTCTAATATATATATGGCCACCCAGCAGGCCTTTGGGTTTCGATTCGGGATTCCAGATAACTTGTGCATGGTTTACTGTTTGAAAAAGTTTGAGTTCTCTTTGTTTTGAGTTTGCACAAAGACGTGAGGCTATTTTGTCCCTCGTTTGTTTCCGTGTTTGTTTACACTTGCCTACGGTCCCACGTTTGTCCTCATGTTTACTGTCTGTTGTTGTCGGCTTATGTGCAGAACCGTGGGCATCAGGACTCACCCCAGTGTCAGTGACAGCGTCCTTAGAGTGCTCAGGTTGTGCTAGATGACAGAGCGCTGAGTCCGCCGCGGATCCTCTGGGCGCTAGCTGCCGCGTTAGCCCCGCAGCTTCCATGGCACACGTAGATTCCTGGCTTTCAGGTGGGTCAATTCCAGCCACGGCAGCCGAGTGCATCCCATCCGTCCGTGTCTCCAAACCATCCTGCCGACGGGACGCCATCCCAACTGCCCGACCCCCAGAAGTAGCGCCCCCGCTGACCCCGTCAGCACGGACGCCTCCCGGCGGCACCAGAGTCCAAGGAGCGGGTTGGAGAATCGCCGCACACGCCAATGCAGGCTGGACGCGCTCAGTAGCTGGGGATGAGATCTGCGTCGGAGCGACATCCCTCGTTGTGGTGAAACACTCCGCCGGCTTGGAAACAGGCCCAGGGTTCAGGTGAACATCCCCTGATAGAAGGAGTAGCAGCAGCAGCACCTTGGCTGTGTGGCGTGCACGCCAACCATCGTTCATTCTTCTCAGCGTGGTCTTACATGTCGGCTTGGGGATCCGAGCTCGGCCATCCCTGAGGACATGTGCAAAGATCGCGATTGAGCCACATCCTAGGAAGTTCAGTTGTGATTTCCCGGATAAGATGTCAAATGGGTCGTCTGCAGCGTTATCCACGCAGTATTGTGCTTTGTCAGCTGCTGCCCCAGGTGTGTTGCAGGTGGACAGAGCAGGCACCAATAGTAGGACGCCACACACGAGAAGGTGCAGATTGGCGTTGTGATGATCGGATTTTTTCCTGTTTTTACCACACGGATTCAGAGCACCGTTTGATAGTTTGTTTAGAATCCAGATAGAAGTTGAGTAGATGCAATTAGAAATGGTGCGGTTGATAGAGTTATGCATGGGAGTGGAGCCAGCCAGACCACCCGCTGCCACCGCGGCCATCTTGATATATGCTCTATATATCCCCCATCTTCCTCCTCCCGTTATATATATATATATATATATATATATATATATATATATATATATATATATATATATATATATATATATATATATATATGTAATAAGAGTATTATGCTGCTTTTTTAGATCTAACAATATGTTGTTTATATTCCCGGGACGGCTAACTGCCAGAGTTATTAAAATGAAGAAGAGATGTAAAAAAAAGAAAATAACATCCTTCTGAATCGTTCATTCAGGACGATACGATTCAAACACAATGAGCACTGCGTCTGAAATCGTCTCAATCTGTCAAAATGTAGATTATTTTCACGCACAAAATATTGTTTAAAATATTTGTTTAACCTTTTGAAAAACATAAAAAACTATGACGACGTGTATTCAGAGCTTGTTTCCGTTTGGAGTCCGACGGTATGAACAGCAGGTTTTTTTATTAAGCTTTTTCGCATTGTGTCGGTTGTTATTTGATTTGTCTTGGCAGCATATATTACCCTTTTTACATTTGGGATCATTCCATCCGCCGGACGACGACTCCTGACAGCCGTCACATAAGCGGTAACGTAAAGCTTCATGTGCTCATGTGTCAAACACGCTGGACGGAGATCAGAAGCCCCATTACAGAGACAAATCCTCCAGACGGCAAACAGAAGGAAAGCTTTTTTCTTTTCTATTATCACTTGAAATCTTCCACGCTTTGCATCACACATGATGTGTTTCTTCATTTGTATTCCAGCTTTTTATAGAAGGTCAGAAGAAGATTGAAAAATGTAGTCGACTTTAAACTCGAAACATATTCACATTGTTTTTCAGGAAGCTTCCGAGGTCAGACGAGTCTTTAAAATATGAGAATTCTAATAATTTATAATAATAATTATTATTATTCAGTGTGATGGATTACATGTATCTGAAACGCCTGCAGGTTTGTTATCAGATGAAACCAAGAAAAATCTATTTTAATCTATTAATTTAGAATTGTGTTTACTCACATACACAAAAAAATATATTTAAAAAAAATCCCCCCCATTTTTTTCATAGCTATGCTAAATTGATGCTTTAAAAGAAAGCGATGCTGGGATGAATCTTTTTTTCTTTCCCTTCTTTTTCACACAATGTCGTATAATTGAATCCTCATTGTGATGATTTTATGTTTTCCCTCATCACAAAACAGCATCTTTATTTTTGCTTCCCCTCTTTTCCCTCCATGTCTCTCATGTTCTTTCCCTTTTCCTATTTATTTTCCCATCCAGCTGGGCTCCTTCCTTCCCTCCATTTATTGTTTTTTATTTAATACACTGTTTCTATTAACGCTAGAAACTCTAGAGTTTGGCTCCAACCTCCGACGGCTCCCATCGATCACTCTGTTCCTACATCTTCATCGCCGTCCTCCTCATCTCGTGCCAACGCGGCTATTATCATCATCTTCCTCCATTACCGTCTGAAAACGCATATTTGTCACATCATTACTGTCATCACTGATCCCGCTGAGTACAGTTCGTCCATCTGGCTCTCACGGGAGGAATCCAGCATGTCTCGACTGATACTCCTCTTTCTTTTCTTCCTCTATCTTTGTAGCTTTTCCCTTCTGTTCCCTCTCGACCTCATTCTGAAATACGCTCACATATAAGCGTCATGTTGAGGGTCTGCAGGCGTCACCAGACATGCCAAACTCTTGCCAAAGTCAGTCGTGATAACATCTTTTCTCATCACTGTTTCTCTTCCATCAATCAACAAATACTGTCCAGTTCTGACGTTAACCGATGCTATTGGGACATCGACACTAACCTCTTTCATAAGCCGCCAGTAGTTCCGAGCGGGACGCCGATTGGTCCAAAACCACTATGGTTTGGACTCAAACGTATGAGGGAAGCAAACGGAGGTTTTTCAGAGTGTTTATCTTTATTAATTTAAAAAAAATTACAACATTGAATCATCTTAGTTTAAAAGTAGTATGCCACCGTCTCTAGCTAGCGAGCATGCTGGGGGTGGGGGTTGTCCTTTTTCATAGGGGGGCACAAAGCAAAGGGCAGTTGGAAACTAGGGGCCGGGGTTAAAAATAAGAAAAAGGGGATTGGCCCCTGTAAGTCAAATATAGTGCAACCCCGTTAGAAAGAGATTGTTGGCTCAAATGACGTTAAGTTGCGTCGAAAGAACCAGCCCCGAGCTGCAGCGCGTCCTGCCAGCACCTGTTAGCTGCAAACAGCTGGGACTCCTCTCCGACGAGTTGCAGCAAGTGGATTTGGTCAGACTTGACCTTTATTTGACCTCAGGAATGTTGCTTCTTTCACCCTGGTGACCTACTAAACAAACTTGGGGGGGCAAGAGGAGATGGTTAGCTTAGCCTTTAGCTTGGGATAAAATCTTGGAAGCTGCTTAGGTGGCTCTTTTCCAAAGGTACATCCAAAACCTGGATTTTTGTCTGGGTTGACCAAACTAAGACGAGTTTAGAAAGCGGGCTGGTGGAAGTTTTGTACCTTCGGACAGTGCCAGACTACCTGCCCCCCCCTTCCCAGATTTTATGCTAAGTTAAGTTAACAGCCTCTTGGCCACAACTTAACACTGGACTTCATACTATGCGTTTGAATGTCCTTTCCCCCTTGACAAATCACAGGATTCTAACCTGTAGCCCTCATGGTCCCCCCCCCCGTCAGGATCTTTTTGAGGGAGGTTACTCACTCTCCATGCAGGGGTCAGATACCAATGGGGGAGGGCGAGGAACCAGCCAAAGGAATGCCGGTCGACCGCCAAAGGCGAGAACAATTCCAGACGGCGTGAGTTATAAAGGTGCCCGGCAAATAAATCGTTTAGCAAAACTCCCTCTGAGAGGTAACACTAATGTACCACCGACAGCCAGCTTATCAGTGGCTGGCTGCCACATGTGCTGGCTTCAATGAAGACGTACAGTAGATCTTGCAGGCCTTCGAGTCTTTGAGCTTCTTCAGACTTTTTTGCCCTGTTGTGACATAAAACTACCAGGTGTGAGGTGTGGGGGATCCAAGACATTGCCTTTAATTTAGTAGATTTATGAGCATTTGAGGCTGTAAATCCTAAATGCACATGTTTTTTGGAGTCTGTCTGATAAATAAGCAGAAAAAAAAATATCTGCAGCAAAGAGAGCCACAGAGGTTTTGCACATTGTAGAACTTGTGTATTCCAAACTCACTGGAGACTTTTTTGGGGAAATGGATCGGAGCCTTCTTGATCTACAAACGTTCTTGGACCTTTTTTGGAGCTAATAGGTCTGTGCAGCGTCAGTTGTGCTGGCAAGGAAATTAGCAGGATTTTGTGTTTCATCCTGCTTGTGTGAATGTTTTGAAAAACAACCTAATAAAAAGAAGTAACTAGACATTCCTGTTCCCGTCCAGTGAGGAGCACAGGGCCGTGCAGCAGCAGCAGTCGATCCGATTGTATCGTACAAGTGGAGCAGAGAAACAGAGAAGGGTGAAGAGGTAAAAGGGTGGAAAGATCGGAGAGAAATTAAGCAGAGAGAGAGAGGCTTGAACAAAGACAGATTGTGGTTTGTGGTGTATTTGTGTGTGTTGGTGGGTTCCGTAGGAAATGAGGGGGCTGAAGATATAGTGCTATAAGCATCCAGACATTCAGACTAAGCAGGAGAAGTCCTCTTGGCTATGTCTGCAAGACGATGACTTATATCAACGCAGTGACTCAACGGGCTGATGGATGTGTGAGGGGGAGGGGGGAATCTCCAACAACAGCTTGTATTTTCATCCACTAATATCGCTCCAGTGGTTTACTTCCAGTTGAGTGTCTTAGTCATTTACATTAGCCACGTTTAGACCTTTTGATTCTTGCTTGTGTATAATTGCAATATCAAATACAAATTCCTGTACAAGTCGGTACAACACACACCGCTTGTCCTATCAGATCCTGGCTGTCCATGCCGAGTGATGCCAGGTGTTTGGAAAACCCTGAACAGATGGAGAGTTTCCTGCACAAAAACTGTTACATTCACACTTCTGTCCAAAATGTTTTACGTTTTTTTCCCCCAACGTGCACATTCAGGAGCAAATCTGAGTTGTTGAACCCACATTTACAAACGAATAGATCATTTTTGGAAGTGTTGTCATCATACAGGGGGCGCAGAAGCAATGTTTCCATTCAATTGTCAAGCAAATATTAAACAAAAACCTAAATGCGAATAAACTTGTCTACAGTGCAGTTTTTATCAGTAGGTGGCCCTATAGGCTGGTAACAAAGTTAGCTTCCAGTGTTAACGTCATCTTATCTAGCTAACTGGTATTGGTAGCGTGGTAGTGACCCGTCAATCAGCAGGTAAGCCCCACCCCCTAAAGCATCCCCTGCTTTCTGGTCTGGTGGACTCTAAATTAACCTGTCAATCAGCAGGTAAGCCCCGCCCACTAAAGCATCCCCTGCTTTCTGGCCTGGTGGACTCTAAATTAACCTGTCAATCAGCAGGTAAGCCCCGCCCACTAAAGCATCCCCTGCTTTCTGGTCTGGTGGACTCTAAATGAACCATAATGTACTAAATGAACATCATGCTGGACTGAAGAAGACTTGAAACTAGAGATTGAGACCATAAACTGCCAGCAGAGAGGATGATGTTTTATGCACTACAATAACTTTCTATGATGCTAAATAGACGCTAAGATGAAGAAAACCACCCAGATTGCTTATCTGTAGTGGAGCCGGTTTAACAACAGGTCCTGTTTCAGCACCTTTGGCTACAAAATGAGGACTAATGATGTGTTGCACTCCAACTCTAACACCACTGAATCCATCAGGCATGTAACAGATTAATCCTCACTGTGTGTGAGTGTCTCAGTGTTGTTTTAAAGACGCGCTTACGGCTGGAAATGAGATAACCAAGCAGATGTAACACACCGAGGACATGCAGGACAATTTTTATTATTATTAAAAACAGGACATCTGCTGTTTCATAACAAAAAAAAATGAAACTCACGACTGTATCTTTTGGACCGTTTCATCTCAGCCGGCGTAATTCATCATGTACGGCCTGTATATGTTATATTTGAGTGTTTACGCCCTCACAGCTGCAGGTTCCTCCAGAACAATGATAAATACGCCCAATTAGTCGCACCTCGGAGCTTTCAGATCCACATTGGTCCACACACATGTTCCTCAGCTCAGCTTCCTCAGTCCCCCCCCCACCCCCATCTGGTCTTTGACCTCCAGGGGTCAGCAGAGCCAGCTGTAAAAAAATCTATAAATATACGATTACGGCACCGTGAGTCGTCGTCTGGATTTTGTCCGTTTGCACTGCGGTGATATAACATAGGTAAGTGTGTGTGTGTGTGTGTGTGTGTGTGTGTGTGTGTGTGTGGGGGGGGGGGGTGTAGGGAGTGGTGGTCACCCAGCAACCATGCATTTAATTTGCTTTCACTCAATCGTTCCTATGATTTAAAAAAAAAAATCTTGAGGACTTGAAACTCATGTTCACAATGGAATTGGGTTCATTTTTCACTTTTAAGAGCTGCCTGGTAGGAAGATCAGTATTCTGATACCACAATCTTTTTTATGAGGTTGAGGATTACATTGTCTGAAAGTAATACAGAGATATAAAACGAAACTCTGCATCCACTGAATATCAGTAATGTTTTAACCCTCCTGTTGTCCTCGGGGGTCAATTTGACTCCATTTGAATGTCTAACATGACTAAAAATAGTTTTTTTGCTTGATATGTGGTGACTTTCAAATTGAATGGGGACAACTTGGTGAACATATATGTCCTTTGGATGCATTTACAAAAAGAAATGTTAACTTCCAAAAAACGATGAAAAAAATTATGATTTGCCGATCTTTTCATAGTCACACAACATGTATTCTGGATGTATGAAGGGTGGGAGGGGGTAATGTTCATTAAACGGGTTATTATGTTGTCAACAAAGAAACGTGGGTAGCACTTTTGAGTCAAATCATTTTGTGAAGGTTTAAATCGCTGAAATCAAACTGACCTGAAGGACAACAGATGTGAGACCATTAGAGAATAACAGGAGTCTCCTCTCACCTTGGAGATGTAGGCTTTGATGCCTTCGGCCAGCTTGATGCAGGGCTCTCCGAAGAGCTGGGCCAGTTGGTCCGGGATGTCCTGGTCCTTATCCAGGGCGTTCAGTAAACTCAGGCACTTCAGCTCCTCCGTGACACCCTGGCTACGCACCTAACACAGGGGGTGGAAGACGAGAAGAGTATTACTTCGCTGAGCTCTCTGGATTTCCAAACAGACTTTATATTGTCTTGTTGTCCAGTTAATTAAATGTAATAAATCTTTTTTTCGCTATGAGGGGGAACTACACACTACAGTGGAAGGCAAGGCAGGGCAACTTTAGCACATTTCATACACAAGGCAGACTCAAAGTGCTTCACATCATACAATAAAGTGAAAAAATAGAATTAAAAGAAAATAAAGGCACAATTAAAATGCATTACAGAAAGACAAGGAGAATAAAAACATATTTGCAATAATTAAAAACAGTGCAGACATTAAAAGATTTAGCAGAAAGCTATGGTGAACATAAAAGTTTTCAGTCTAGTTTTCAAAGTGGTCAGAGTTGGGGCAAGTCTTACATCTTCAGGAAGTTTATTCCAGCCATTTGTTGCATAGTGACTAAGGGCCTGTCCACACGAAAACGTTTTCAGCTTCGCCCTGCCGTCCATACGAATCCGGCGTTTTCGTGGCGTGAAAACGCACTTTTTTGAAACCAGCTCTCAGGGTGGAAAAGAAAAACGGCACCCCTCCGTTTCATGATCGTTTTCGTGTGGACGGCGAAAAACTAAAACGCTGACGTCATCGCCCCGCCCCTCGCCCCTCGAGCCTGACTTCTTCCCACGCAACGTCTCCTAACAACAACAACAATGGCGGCCTCGGTGCTCGTAGCAGATATTCTGCTCGTCTTTACGATGGCGTATCAGGGTAGCTGTATGAAAAAAAAACGGAGCCGAGAGAGGGGCTTACTTTATTACGATGCTAACAAACAACCGCTAGCTAACTTCCCATGAATGTAGGCATTTATTTGTCTAATTAATCCATCCCAACGTGTGACAACAGCCTCGTCAAGGTCCTTAGGGTGACGGCTGTTGGTGCTTATTGTTGGTTTTATTTATACGGGCCAAATTGTCATCTTATGGGTGTTTATTGATCGGGTGGTCGGGCGGAGATTAGCCGTAACTCTCACGTGTTGCCATAGCAATGGCAAACATCCGGTCAAGCTCCTTTTCTTCTTCTGCGTTTTTGTAGCAGAAACAGCGCCGCATAAGAGCCTGGAATATGTACTACAGCGCGCTGAGTCGTTTTCAGTGGATTTCTTGAAACGACGCCAAGGAAAAACGGAGAAAAAAAGTTAGTTTTGCTTCGTATGGACGGCCCCTAAATGATGATTTGAGTTTACTCTGGGAATCACTAACAGATTGGTCTCAGAAGATCTTAGTGGTCTAGAAGGCTTATATAGTGGGAGCATATCAGTGATATACTTCGGTCCTAGACCATGTAGTGATTTATATGTGAGCAGGAGGATTCTGAAATCAATTATCTGTCATTCAGGGAGCCAATGTAAGGATTAAGAATTGGTGTAATGTGCTCACATTTTTTGGTCTTTGTAAGAACTCGAGCAGCAGCGTTCTGAACAAGCTGTAGCTGGAAGTGTAAACGGAGTCTCTAAGTTCAGATTTTGTATTGTTACGGTGGACAATCGCAGCATTAAAAGTGTATTTAGATGCACAAATGACAGGAAACGTAAAATCAACCCTCGACTGAGCACAAAGCGTTAAAGTGCAAATAGTGTAAAAAATGACTATTATTGCGACATTTATGCATTCAAATATAGTCTGCTGTTTCCCCGGTTACACCAGTTTCTCGCGTGCTTTTCTCGTTTCCTTTTTTATTGAATCCTTTTTCTCGCTGTTTTTTTTCCCTTGGTTTGTTGCACATTTTCCCCAAAGTTTGCTCCGACTGTCCTCGTGGGAGGGAAGCGACCTCATATTTCTCCTGGATTAGTGCATCCGCATCAAGACAAATATATTTTCACTCCCCCCACACACACACTTTTGGCCACACCATGTTTTCGTGTCACTTTGGGTCGACTGAGGCTTCCTTGGGAACCAAACTGTGCAGCTCGGGTCCATGCATGTAAGAGTCCTTCAGGGAGGTTGGAGGCGTCACGGTCTGAAAGGCTGGCTAATGACTCCATAACGAGCGCTGATGAGGAGGGGCAGATTACAAAGCTGCACTCCTTCACCCCTGTTCTCTAGTTTTTATTCACTTCCGCTCTAATGAATCCTTTTTTCTTTCCCCTTCATGTCCTTCGCCTCAGCGATGACGTTCATGTTGCTGCATGAAAAACATCCAATCGAACAGGAAGTTCGCGGTGAGCTTACGGGAAAGAAGAAGAAGAAAAACTTGTTGCCCAGTCCTGAAACAAGGTGACTCATGTCTTTTTTACCGACATGTCTATTCAGGGACAAAATTACCATAATGCCTCTAATTGGACACACATGTAATTGTGCCAGCCGGAGCACATTCCAGTCGGGAGGCTTGGAATATCAAATGATGTCAAATGTGCAAAGTGGGAGAAGCTGCCTGAACTCAACTTTGCTCCAAAAACCTAGAATTGATGCAACACGTCAGCACAAAACTGTATTTTATCCATTCCAACAAGAGATTCCAGTTCTTCTTCCACTCTGGAGTTCTTCTTTTCTTTTTTTTCATTTGTTTTTGATTTATTTCTTCCTGTTGGCAGAGAAATGTCTGCACCTGGGATCATAAATTTAATTTGGGCAACCATTATGAATCTAGTGTGTCAGTTGATGTGTCAGAGGAAGATTATTCCATCCATACCACAGTCTTTTCTTTGGGAATAGATTTGCTACAAGTTTAGCTTTGCAGGAAGATTCTTTGCACTTCAGTGAAAGTAATAATACAACCATATAAAGTATCTGAAGAATCCCCTCTTTGTGCATAATTGTGATATTTACAGGGTCGTCCATGACGTTGGAATAGTTTGCACTAGTCTTGGCTTTTATAGCGCCAAACCAAGTTATGCATGAATGAATCTCACTTAGGTCATTGGGATACATGTTATCATTGCACCTGGTCAAAAGTCATTACTGGTGCATTTAAATAAGAGAGGATTGTGTCTAAAAAAGAAATATTCCAACGTTATGGGCAACAGTGTAGATATCATCATTATTTAACATATAATATTGGACTATTATGACACATTTAAAAGATTGTTTAAGTCACCACTTTGTATAATCTATAATGATTTAACATTTGCATCATATTTCATTAAATTAATTTTATTCTAATAATAATACAATTCCTCGCTGTCTCTCCAACCCTTAGGGAGATCCGAACTAGATCCAGTCCACCTCAGCATGTGGTCTGGCCGATCAAATCCCGGGTTCCTGGCAAAATTGGATCTAAGACCAGCTCGATCGGACACCATTAAACAAGTAGGTGTAGACTTATTCATTGTGTCACAGAGACGGGATCGTTACAGATCATCTGCATCCAATCAGGACACTTCCCTCCAAAACAAGCAAACTGCTGGCAGTGGCCTTGTGAGGTCGCCTGTGATGACAGCTCCTACTGGCAGAAGTGTCGGGACGCTTCACACATGCATGAGTGGATCTGTTCCCAGCAGCAAAACGGGGAGCGAAAGTGGGCCTCGACACCCTCCCTGCCCGGTGGTTCTGGTCCAAGGCTTTCGTCTCTTACATGTGAGATTCAGCGTATGTGAGTCCATTAAGGTTTTGAAGGGATCAGGGTTTAGGGAGGGGAGATAAAGCCGCTCCGCATCGCTGCACTGAGCTAAAAACAAGATTAGGAGAGGAGTTTGTGCTCCATCAGCAGACGGAGACGAGGCCAGAGGCTAAACGGAGCTATGCAGAGAAACATCACCGTCATGTTGGTGTTAGTTATACGTGCCAATGAAAAGTCCAGATCCTTGTGTTCAAAAAGACTACAACTACTGCTTCTTCACTCAAGATAAAGGACAGAAATGTAGAAAGTTAAAATCTACATTTCTAACTGAATCTCAAATCATATTAATAATAAATAAAATAATAATCCATAATAATAATCCATAATTCCCCTCAAATGTGATGTGAGGGGTAGAAAGTGTAGATATTTGTTTGAAAGTGTAGGAAGTAAAAGCTAAAATCATTCAATGATTTGAGATATGCCAAGGACACACACACACACACACACACACACACACTCACACACACTGCTTTGTAGTTAGATGAGTGATTCATGAAAAGTCACCAAAGTTATTAAATGCGTCCAATAGTTGGAGAGATATTTAGCTGAAAGGTTACAGATATTAACCTCTTTAACCATGGTAACCGTGGACACACGTCACAAATTGGCTGCCGTTTGTCTGATAAAGTAGTCTAGATATTTTTGCGGGGTCCGACCAGCCGGCATCCCCGGGGCCATCGGCCTGTTTTAGTTTATCGCTGCATATATTCCTGACAGACTCACACAGAAGCATGTTTCATGTCAGCGTGCATTAGCCTCTCACAGTACATACATCGACGGTCTGGTCGCCATGGCGACAGCTGGAAGTCGAGTTCATATACGTCTTTACTTTTTCCTGATTCCTGTTATGTACGTGCTGTACGGTCGGCTACGTCACATGACTATTGTGTTGCATCGTCCTGTCATTCACTGGCGACGCAACAATATGTGATTGTTCACTTTTCGGGGCCGAAAGGAACTGATATTGACGGCGATCATATCAGCTGTTTCCTTTTTAAAACTTGAGTTGTGAGTAAAACTGTTGGGGGCAAGTAGAGACATGCAAGACCTCCAGAGATTTAGGGGGGGGGCATCATTACTATGCCCTGGGAGCATGCAACTGGAAGGGCTAGAAGAAGACCCTCCCCTCCCCTGATCCCCCCCTCACCTCCTTTGACAGCAGCTCGCCAAGTCCCGACTCCCCTTCCACAAGTCCATAACCGACCCCATTAGCTATCATTTCAGGGAGTTACACCTCGAAGAGTCACGTTAACAAATCAATAAGCCTTTTGTGTTTTTAATATGATCTCTGACAAAGACCTGATTAATTCCTTTCAACCCCCCAAATGAAGGGTCTTTAGTGGAATCACCATAGTAACCCTTTTTTCCCTTTTTTAAACCAACATCTCTTCACAGAGGGCATTTATCCTTTTTTGGCGAACGGACTCTTAAATTCCCGTCTCCGTAAAAACAAAGCCGGTCCCAGGAGCGCCGTATTTCCTTGGTGCGTTGACATCGATGACTTGCCCTTCCCTTTCGGCTCCGCCGGGCCCGGGTTCGGCGGCCCCAACGCGGGCTAACACATGCTAGAAACATTGGGCAGCACCACGAGGTCTGACGTCAACCCCTCTGCTGCGTTGTTAAAAGCCTGGCTCAGATGTCGGGAGTGTGTCTGTAAATGCGATTTTCGGCGGCCGTCACATGCGAATGAATATCTGGTTTACAAGCGGTTTCTTTTTATCCTCTGACAGACCAGAGTGGCTTGCAGGTCATTTAATAAAGCAGCCGCGTTGGGGCCTTTGAGGTGAAGCAGCTGGCTGAATGCATCTGTCCTCATACTGAGCAACAAAAATCGATTTACTCATTTTATTATCTTCCAGAGCGACCACATGGCCCTTCCACTACTACACATGTGACTAACATATTTAGTCTTGTTAATATCGGGGGAAAGATTTCATCATCATAATGTTTAAAAGAAACCAGCCCTGACCTTTTGTTAGCGGGCGTGACGTGAAGCATGGTAATCCTTTTAGCACCCTGCTACATTCAGCTATGCTAATAAAAGGCTGCCATGATTGTCTGCTCACAGAAATAATAATACATCGAAGGCAAAAGAGGTATTATCCACATCGGTGCTTCTGCAGGAGATTTTAATGGGGTCATCGACTAAATGTGTAGAATTTCTTCTTTGTCATATTTTATTAACGTTTATATCGCAGTACACCTTTAAACCACATGACGGAGCCTGAACGGATTCTGTTTGTTTTACCAACGTTTTTTTTTTTGCTTTCATAACTTTGATAATGTGAAACAGTTTTTTGGCCAATTTTGTATTTATTTAAACATATAAATCATTGATTCATCTGCAAAACATTTATCATTTATGTGTTTTTCTTGTTTCGGGATGAATCTTCAGAGCCGCCGAAGCCAAATAATGAGAATTAGAATATTAACTTCTGAACCTGAACTTCAATCAGTTCGTAGCAATATCCTTCCCAAAGACCGTGTCTGGACCCACTGGAGATTTGAATTGGGTTAAATGTGTATCATTTCTTTGAATCTGCAGTACACGGGGGAGCGTACATGGATTCTGTTTCACAACGAGGAACGAGAGCCTGCTAACTCTGCCTGAATGCATTTCACATTCACATGTGTTTTTTTAACAACACATGCATACAGCAAAGATTTACTAATCTTTCATCTCTTCGAATACCGATTTAAATAATAAACACAACGCCGAGGATTTGCTTATTGCTAACAGAGAAGCATCGGGTGTTTTTGGCTGTTTTGTATGTAACAAATTAGACTTGTTGATTTTATGACAAACTGGACATTGGACCTCATTTGTTTTCGTGCGGTCTGAAATGTGTTTCGAGTTATTGAGGATTAAAGAGTCTCAAGTTCAAAAAAACTTTTCGGAGGCTTAATCTCGATAATGTTTTTTCCCTGCTTTAATAACTGATCATTTGAAACAGTTTTTTGGCAGTTTTTTTTACATTTAAACATATAAACCATGTATTCATCTGCAAAGCATTTACATTGTTAGGATCGTCCCTGCTTTTAGTCACTTCTAAGCTATGAAGACCTGGTTTCTCATGGTTGTCTGCACCAAAGCGGGCTACTGGACTCCAGAGAGTCCAGTAGAGAGGAAGGGTCCCAAGTTGGCTGAGGCTCCTGTGATCCCGATGCCAGCTCTCTCAGGAAGCAGTGAACAATGCTTCACTGTTGCCCCCCCCCTGTGCTGGTGCATGTGAGTGTGCACGTGTGGTTTTTATAAATGTGTGTGTGTGTGTCTGGCCCTCGCTGGACACCAAAACCCTGAAAAGAATATCTCAGAGGGCCACTTGGAAACCCAGCTCCGATCATTGTGTCTATGTGTGTGCTGGTCTCGGAGTTTCTTTGGGAGTCCAGGACTCTCATTTGAAGGGATTAGGAAGAGGAGAAGTTGGCCTCGTAACTCAAATCCAGCAGGCGAGAGGTCTGGACCGAGTGTGTGTGTGTGTGTGTGTGTGTGGGGGGGGGGGGGGGGGGGTATAAACACAGAGGGAAAGAGTTGTGTACTTTCTCTGCTTTGTGATGGAACAGACAAGATAAGAGAGCAGTGGGTGGGGGGGGAGAAATAACAGCTGAGACCTCGCTAACAGTGGCACCGCACATACATTTTTGTTACTCAAACACAGAGGCAGGGGGATACACAAGTGACGGCACAGTGGAACCAGCTTCAGCAGGGTGAGTTACAGCTTTAGGGTCCGGAGGGAGAACGCCGTACGCCAACGGCAAACTCAATATTTGTTTGGTAACGAATGCTTTCTTGGGGTGGTGGGGGCGGCCCAGGAAGAAATGTACGTTTCACGCAATGGGTCAAAGCAATACAATCGGTACAATGCGTATACAAATCGGTATGTGGACTCCAGGTTTTGTTGGTGTGAAGCTGCTAACGAAGTTAGTTCATAATTCAAGCTCAACTTTACAAGAGTTAAAGTCATCTTAGTAGCTTACTAGCATTGGTAGTGTGGTAAAGACCTGTCAATCAGCAGGTGAGCCCCGCCCCCTAAAGCATCCCCTGCATTTTCTCATAGACTTCTATACAACCAGAGAGGAGTCGCCCCCTGGTGGCCAGCAGAGAGAAGTAGGACCATTTTCTCATAGACTTCTATACAACCAGAGAGGAGTCGCCCCCTGGTGGCCAGCAGAGAGAAGTAGGACCATTTTCTCATAGACTTCTATACAACCAGAGAGGAGTTGCCCCCTGGTGGCCAGCAGAGAGAAGTAGGACCATTTTCTCATAGACTTCTATACAACCAGAGAGGAGTCGCCCCCTGGTGGCCAGCAGAGAGAAGTAGGACCATTTTCTCATAGACTTCTATACAACCAGAGAGGAGTCGCCCCCTGGTGGCCAGCAGAGAGAAGTAGGACTGGGCCAGTAAAGAAAATTACAGTTTATGCCAATAAAATGGGAGCCAGCATGGATGAGATAGAACAATTTAAGTTGACTCACAGAAATAACAACTCCTGAATCGGGATAACCGCAGTTATCTGTTAACATGCAGACGATGCCATGATATACATTAACAAGCTTATTATTTACACTATTTCTCACACTTCAACCCCTCTGCCCGAGAAATCCTAGATGCCACTGTAAAACGAAATCCACCACATGTCACCACTTTACAAACTGTACGTTTAACAGCCTCTCCTGTTGCAGAGTGGCAATTAGTAGTTATCACATTGGCTGCAAAGACGTGAATGCAAGACAACCTCACGGATTTGGTGAAAGTTTTACGTGGTCATAAACACCAGAACGTTTCATTATTACGTGGGTGTGCTGGTAATTTATGACAATTTGCACTTTCGGCGACAACCGTTTGGCTGTTCAGATGAGAGTCCACCGAGTCTCGAACTCAAAGCTTTTACACTATTTGCTTTTTTGCGAAAACTGCCCCAAAGCTATCGTTAAAGTTGGAGGGGGTTTTCACACCTAAATTGTGTGTGTGTGCGTGCAAAGGGTGAGAAATATTCCCTTTAGGTTGTGTGTTTACGAACGTGCTTTTAAAAGCTTGCGTGTGCGGGTTTATATCCGTGATTTGTCACGGTATTTAATATGAATGCATGCGGGTCTTTCCCCAGTTTAACGTCCCTTCGGGGCTTCAGTGTATCTGGCAGACGTCCAGCATGGTGCCGACATGGATTTATTTGTTAAGGCTGCCTGTTTTACTTTTAATGACCAACAGCTTTGCTCGGCAATCCATCACGTTAAGGAGCCATCGGGACGGAGGTTGACTTTTTTTTTTTTTTTATGATTTCCAACCGTACACAACAGCATTTAGAAGGAACACAAAGGCCATTTTGATTAACTTCACCGAGACAGAGCAGCTTCGAGGGGGTAATATCTGAAATATCTGAGCCAGAGAACTAGTCATTAGAAGATTAGGGGAACAGAAACCACTGTTTTTAATGGGGGTTTTCATAAAACCACATGCGTCCCGGCCTGGCCTCGCATGCCAGCATCGGTTTGCTTTAGGAACCGCACGGCAGACGAGAACAGAGACGAGCTCCGATGTTAAATGTGTAACCAGCGTATGCTGCGGGTTTACGTCCTAATCCCCCATCGGTGATTGCTTGTGACAGCGCTGTAGTCCTTTGACACGCATTGACGTAAAAAAATGACACTGAGGATAAACAGGCCTTTTTGGGGGTTCATCCTCACAAAAACGCGGATCTGAAAAAGGCCGCCCTGGCACGGAGGTGGTTAAAAATCTGATTCTCTGAATGTTTGGTCTTTGTAATATTTCCAACCCGGATAACAGCAGCAGGTGTGCTTTTTTCTCTCTCTCTTCATCAAGGTCATAAAGTGTTGTCCTTTATTTTGAAAGGGCAAAACTAACAAAATAAAAGTCATCCAATGAGGCTTAAATAACATGCTAGTGATCCCAGCAATGATTGCCCCTTATCACACCACATTTGGTTGACCCCCTCTGCTCCCAGAGTGCAACACTGCCTCTGGAACAACAAATATTATTGCTATTAGCACATTTTGTGTGTGTGTGTGTGTGTGTGTGTGTGTGTGTGTGTGTGTGTGCGCGCGTCATTAGTTTCTGTTTTATTCATATTCAATTTGCTTTCATCTTTTTCCTGCTTAAATTGTGACCGAGTCGCTCTCTGGTTTGTTTCTGCTCTGGTACATAAAAAAAAGCAAAAATCAGGCGCTGATTAAGATATCATGTTTGCCATGAAAATTTCAATCACGCCGCTCCGGCCTTTTTTGTCATGAGGCCAAATCCTCGATTGAGTCTCAATCCCATCTTTGATTTTCTCCTTTTTGACCCGAACGACGGCGACGGCCTGCAAACAAGCCGCTCTAATCTCGGCTTTGAGGATGATTTTTAATTGCCAGAGACGAGTCACGTGAAAAGCCTTTTATCTGGAAGTGGTTTGTTTAACTTAAAGACGGACAGAGATGTTCCATGTTGCCCTGAAACCAAAAACACAACACGCATGTTAGTTTAGGCTTTGTTGGATCCAAACATCCCATCATAACCTGTGAGCATGTCGTTCTTGTTGAAGTGGTTCTTTAGGCTAGAATCTGGAAAAGGCCAAAAGAAAGAAACTCACCAGAAATACTCCCTCATGTATCATTTCACCTGTACAAGTACGAGTCATTTATAGGAAACATCCTCCTTCATATAGTAAACCTGTACAAGTACTAGTCATTTCACCTGTACAAGTACTAGTCATTTATAGGAAACATCCTCCTTCATATAGTAAACCTGTACAAGTACTAGTCATTTATAGGAAACATCCTCCTTCATATAGTAAACCTGTACAAGTACTAGTCATTTCACCTGTACAAGTACTAGTCATTTATAGGAAACATCCTCCTTCATATAGTAAACCTGTACAAGTACGAGTCATTTATAGGAAACATCCTCCTTCATATAGTAAACCTGTACAAGTACTAGTCATTTCACCTGTACAAGTACTAGTCATTTATAGGAAACATCCTCCTTCATATAGTAAACCTGTACAAGTACAGTCATTTATAGGAAACATCCTCCTTCATATAGTAAACCTGTACAAGTACTAGTCATTTCACCTGTACAAGTACTAGTCATTTATAGGAAACATCCTCCTTCATATAGTAAACCTGTACAAGTACTAGTCATTTATAGGAAACATCCTCCTTCATATAGTAAACCTGTACAAGTACTAGTCATTTATAGGAAAAATCCTCCTTCATATAGTAAACCTGTACAAGTACTAGTCATTTCAAGGAAAATCTCCTTCATATAGTAAACTACAATCTTCTTTCACCTGTACAAGTACTAGTCATTTATAGGAAACATCCTCCTTCATATAGTAAACCTGTACAAGTACTAGTCATTTCACCTGTACAAGTACTAGTCATTTATAGGAAACATCCTCCTTCATATAGTAAACCTGTACAAGTACTAGTCATTTATAGGAAACATCCTCCTTCATATAGTAAACCTGTACAAGTACTAGTCATTTCACCTGTACAAGTACTAGTCATTTATAGGAAACATCCTCCTTCATATAGTAAACCTGTACAAGTACTAGTCATTTATAGGAAACATCCTCCTTCATATAGTAAACCTGTACAAGTACTAGTTTGAACACTCTTCAAACCTGTACAAGTACTAGTCATTTATAGGAAACATCCTCCTTCATATAGTAAACCTGTACAAGTACTTTACGTCAAGTTTATTTAAGGAAACATCCTCCTTCATATAGTAAACCTGTACAAGTACTAGTCATTTATAGGAAACATCCTCCTTCATATAGTAAAGCCTGTACAAGTACTAGTCATTTAAGGAAACATCCTCCTTCATATAGTAAACCTGTACAAGTACTAGTTAAGGAAACATCCTCCTTCATATAGTAAACCTGTACAAGTACTAGTCATTTATAGGAAACATCCTCCTTCATATAGTAAACCTGTACAAGTACTAGTCATTTCACCTGTACAAGTACTAGTCATTTATAGGAAACATCCTCCTTCATATAGTAAACCTGTACAAGTACTAGTCATTTATAGGAAACATCCTCCTTCATATAGTAAACCTGTACAAGTACTAGTCATTTCACCTGTACAAGTACTAGTCATTTATAGGAAACATCCTCCTTCATATAGTAACCTGTACAAGTACTAGTCATTTATAGGAAACATCCTCCTTCATATAGTAAACCTGTACAAGTACTAGTTTGAACACTCTTCAACCTGTACAAGTACTAGTCATTTATAGGAAACATCCTCCTTCATACTAGTAATTACCTGTACAAGTACTAGTCATTTATAGGAAACATCCTCCTTCATATAGTAAACCTGTACAAGTACTAGTCATTTATAGGAAACATCCTCCTTCATATAGTAAACCTGTACAAGTACTTACGTCATCTTATTAAGGAAACATCCTCCTTCATATAGTAAACCTGTACAAGTACTAGTTAGGAACATCCTCCTTCATATAGTAAACCTGTACAAGTACTAGTCATTTATAGGAAACATCCTCCTTCATATAGTAAACCTGTACAAGTACTAGTCATTTCACCTGTACAAGTACTAGTCATTTATAGGAAACATCCTCCTTCATATAGTAAACCTGTACAAGTACTAGTCATTTATAGGAAACATCCTCCTTCATATAGTAAACCTGTACAAGTACTAGTCATTTCACCTGTACAAGTACTAGTCATTTATAGGAAACATCCTCCTTCATATAGTAAACCTGTACAAGTACTAGTCATTTATAGGAAACATCCTCCTTCATATAGTAAACCTGTACAAGTACTAGTCATTTAAAGGAAACATCCTCCTTCATATAGTAAACCTGTACAAGTACTAGTCATTTAAAGGAAACATCCTCCTTCATATAGTAAACCTGTACAAGTACTAGTCATTTAAAGGAAACATCCTCCTTCATAGAACCTAAACATTGAACCTTAACATTAGAACCTTAACATTAGAACCTAACATTCATTTAGAATCTAAACATTTCCAATTAGAACCTGAACAATTGAACCTAAACATTCATTGAACCTTTAAAAACATGAACTTATAACCTTAAGAACTAAGTAACTAGTTAGAATCTCTATAAACACATCTTCATTTAAACGACATCTTCATTTAAACACTCTTTTAGAAACCTCTTAATAACGACACTTTACCTGTACAAGTACTAGTCATTTAAGGAAACATCCCTTAACACTTTTAAGAAACCTTATAGTAAACCTGTACAAGTACTAGTCATTTACGACATCTTATTTAAGAACACTCTTCATTTAACCTGTACAAGTACTAGTCATTTAAGAACTCCTCTTATAGTAAACCTGTACAAGTACTAGTCATTTACATCCTCCTTAATAGTAACTTAACATCTTTCACTGTAAATCTTAAGAAATCTTTAAGAAACTCATCTAATTACCTGTACAAGTACTAGTCATTTAAGGAAACATCCTCCTTCATATAGTAAACCTGTACAAGTACTAGTCATTTATAGGAAACATCCTCCTTCATATAAACGTAAACTGTTACGTACAGTATACTTAAGAACATCTCTTATAGAAACCTTCAATATACTTAAAGAACAACTCCTCTTATAGAAACCTTCAATATAGTATTACCTGTACAAGTACTAGTCATTTAAAGGAAACATCCTCCTTCATATAGTAAACCTGTACAAGTACTAGTCATTTAAGGAAACATCCTCCTTCATATAGTAAACCTGTACAAGTACTAGTCATTTCACCTGTACAAGTACTTTAGGAACCTTCAAACTATTATTAGGAAACATCCTCCTTCATATAGTAAACCTGTACAAGTACTAGTCATTTAAGGAAACATCCTCCTTCATATAGTAAACCTGTACAAGTACTAGTCATTTAAGGAAACATCCTCCTTCATATAGTAAACCTGTACAAGTACTAGTCATTTCACCTGTACAAGTACTAGTCATTTAAGGAAACATCCTCCTTCATATAGTAAACCTGTACAAGTACTAGTCATTTAAGGAAACATCCTCCTTCATATAGTAAACCTGTACAAGTACTAGTCATTTCACCTGTACAAGTACTAGTCATTTATAGGAAACATCCTCCTTCATATAGTAAACCTGTACAAGTACTAGTCATTTAAGGAAACATCCTCCTTCATATAGTAAACCTGTACAAGTACTAGTCATTTAAGGAAACATCCTCCTTCATATAGTAAACCTGTACAAGTACTAGTCATTTCACCTGTACAAGTACTAGTCATTTATAGGAAACATCCTCCTTCATATAGTAAACCTGTACAAAGTTAAGAAACCTCTAACGTCATTTATTAAGGAAACATCCTCCTTCATATAGTAAACCTGTACAAGTACTTTACGTCAATTTATTTAGGAAACATCCTCCTTCATATAGTAAACCTGTACAAGTACTAGTCATTTATAGAAACATCCTCCTTCATATAGTAAACCTGTACAAGTACTAGTCATTTCACCTGTACAAGTACTAGTCATTTATAGGAAACATCCTCCTTCATATAGTAAACCTGTACAAGTACTAGTCATTTCACCTGTACAAGTACTAGTCATTTATAGGAAACATCCTCCTTCATATAGTAAACCTGTACAAGTACTAGTCATTTATAGGAAACATCCTCCTTCATATAGTAAACCTGTACAAGTACTAGTCATTTCACCTGTACAAGTACTAGTCATTTATAGGAAACATCCTCCTTCATATAGTAAACCTGTACAAGTACTAGTCATTTATAGGAAACATCCTCCTTCATATAGTAAACCTGTACAAGTACTAGTCATTTATAGGAAACATCCTCCTTCATATAGTAAACCTGTAAAGTACTAGTCATTTAAAGGAAACATCCTCTTAAAGAAACCTTAATATAGTATTACCTGTACAAGTACTAGTCATTTATAGGAAACATCCTCCTTCATATAGTAAACCTGTACAAGTACTAGTCATTTACCTGTACAAGTCTAGTCATTTATAGGAAACTCCTCCTTCATATAGTAAACCTGTACAAGTATAGTCATTTAAGGAAACATCCTCTTCATATAGTAAACCTGTACAAGTACTAGTCATTTCACCTGTACAAGTACTAGTCATTTATAGGAAACATCCTCCTTCATAACTAGTAAATTACCTGTACAAGTACTAGTCATTTATAGGAAACATCCTCCTTCATATAGTAAACCTGTACAAGTACTAGTCATTTATAGGAAACATCCTCCTTCATATAGTAAACCTGTACAAGTACTAGTCATTTCACCTGTACAAGTACTAGTCATTTAAAGGAAACATCCTCCTTCATATAGTAAACCTGTACAAGTACTAGTCATTTATAGGAAACATCCTCCTTCATATAGTAAACCTGTACAAGTACTAGTCATTTATAGGAAACATCCTCCTTCATATAGTAAACCTGTACAAGTACTAGTCATTTATAGGAAACATCCTCCTTCATATAGTAAACCTGTACAAGTACTAGTCATTTAAAGGAAACATCCTCCTTCATATAGTAAACCTGTACAAGTACTAGTCATTTCACCTGTACAAGTACTAGTCATTTAAAGGAAACATCCTCCTTCATATAGTAAACCTGTACAAGTACTAGTCATTTAAAGGAAACATCCTCCTTCATATAGTAAACCTGTACAAGTACTAGTCATTTCACCTGTACAAGTACTAGTCATTTATAGGAAACATCCTCCTTCATATAGTAAACCTGTACAAGTACGAGTCATTTAAAGGAAACATCCTCCTTCATATAGTAAACCTGTACAAGTACTAGTCATTTAAAGGAAACATCCTCCTTCATATAGTAAACCTGTACAAGTACTAGTCATTTATAGGAAACATCCTCCTTCATATAGTAAACCTGTACAAGTACTAGTCATTTCACCTGTACAAGTACTAGTCATTTATAGGAAACATCCTCCTTCATATAGTAAACCTGTACAAGTACTAGTCATTTAAAGGAAACATCCTCCTTCATATAGTAAACCTGTACAAGTACTAGTCATTTCACCTGTACAAGTACTAGTCATTTATAGGAAACATCCTCCTTCATATAGTAAACCTGTACAAGTACTAGTCATTTCACCTGTACAAGTACTAGTCATTTATAGGAAACATCCTCCTTCATATAGTAAACCTGTACAAGTACTAGTCATTTATAGGAAACATCCTCCTTCATATAGTAAACCTGTACAAGTACTAGTCATTTCACCTGTACAAGTACTAGTCATTTATAGGAAACATCCTCCTTCATATAGTAAACCTGTACAAGTACTAGTCATTTATAGGAAACATCCTCCTTCATATAGTAAACCTGTACAAGTACTAGTCATTTCACCTGTACAAGTACTAGTCATTTATAGGAAACATCCTCCTTCATATAGTAAACCTGTACAAGTACTAGTCATTTAAAGGAAACATCCTCCTTCATATAGTAAACCTGTACAAGTACTAGTCATTTCACCTGTACAAGTACTAGTCATTTAAAGGAAACATCCTCCTTCATATAGTAAACCTGTACAAGTACTAGTCATTTATAGGAAACATCCTCCTTCATATAGTAAACCTGTACAAGTACTAGTCATTTCACCTGTACAAGTACTAGTCATTTATAGGAAACATCCTCCTTCATATAGTAAACCTGTACAAGTACTAGTCATTTATAGGAAACATCCTCCTTCATATAGTAAACCTGTACAAGTACTAGTCATTTAAAGGAAACATCCTCCTTCATATAGTAAACCTGTAGAAGTACTAGTCATTTCACCTGTACAAGTACTAGTCATTTAAAGGAAACATCCTCCTTCATATAGTAAACCTGTACAAGTACTAGTCATTTAAAGGAAACATCCTCCTTCATATAGTAAACCTGTACAAGTACTAGTCATTTCACCTGTACAAGTACTAGTCATTTATAGGAAACATCCTCCTTCATATAGTAAACCTGTACAAGTACGAGTCATTTAAAGGAAACATCCTCCTTCATATAGTAAACCTGTACAAGTACTAGTCATTTAAAGGAAACATCCTCCTTCATATAGTAAACCTGTACAAGTACTAGTCATTTCACCTGTACAAGTACTAGTCATTTATAGGAAACATCCTCCTTCATATAGTAAACCTGTACAAGTACTAGTCATTTATAGGAAACATCCTCCTTCATATAGTAAACCTGTACAAGTACTAGTCATTTATAGGAAACATCCTCCTTCATATAGTAAACCTGTACAAGTACTAGTCATTTATAAGGAAACATCCTCCTTCATATAGTAAACCTGTACAAGTACTAGTCATTTATAAGGAAACATCCTCCTTCATATAGTAAACCTGTACAAGTACTAGTCATTTAAGGAAACATCCTCCTTCATATAGTAAACCTGTACAAGTACTAGTCATTTATAAGGAAACATCCTCCTTCATATAGTAAACCTGTACAAGTACTAGTCATTTATAGGAAAAACATCCTCCTTCATATAGGTAAACATCTCGTACAAGTACTAGTCATTTATAGGAAACATCCTCCTTCATATAGTAAACCTGTACAAGTACTAGTCATTTAAAGGAAACATCCTCCTTCATATAGTAAACCTGTACAAGTACTAGTCATTTATAGGAAACATCCTCCTTCATATATTGTTAGCTTGAAAGGCTAATCTATTAGCAACGTGTTAACCACGTGTTTTATTGCGTTTATTGCCAGACTCTTTCCAACAGGTCTGCCTTCCTGTTTGGGATGATTTGCAGAGTCAAAAAAGCAACGTTTCCTGCAGGATTTTCCTTCTGCAACAGCCAATAGGAACGCCCCATCTCTGTGATGACCTGTGATTGGCCAAAGTCTCCCATCGCGGGTTAGGTTTTCCAAAACGCTGCCAAGAGGAGGTGCAGTTTGTTTTCTATAAATCACAAAACATTTGCATCAAAAAACCCGACCGCCTTTCCCGAAGATTTAAACCAGGAAGTCGTACGTGTTAGTCGTACGTGTTAGTCGTACGTCATACATGTTAGTCGTACGTGTTAATCGTACGTGTTAGTCGTACTTGTTAGTCGTACGTCGTACATGTTAGTCGTACGTGTTAGTCATACGTGTTAGTCGTACATGTTAGTCGTACGTCGTACATGTTAGTCGTACGTGTTAGTCGTACGTGTTAGTCGTACATGTTAGTCGTACGTGTTAGTCGTACGTCGTACATGTTAGTCGTACGTGTTAGTCGTACGTGTTAGTCCTACATGTTAGTCGTACGTGTTAGTCGTACGTCGTACATGTTAGTCGTACGTGTTAGTCGTACGTCGTACATGTTAGTCGTACGTGTTAGTCGTACGTGTTAGTCGTACATGTTAGTCGTACGTGTTAGTCGTACGTCGTACATGTTAGTTGTACATGTTAGTCGTACGTGTTAGTCGTACGTCGTACATGTTAGTCGTACGTCGTACATGTTAGTTGTACATGTTAGTCGTACTTGTTAGTCGTACGTCGCACATGTTAGTCGTACATGTTAGTCGTACGTGTTAGTCGTACGTCGTACATGTTAGTCGTACGTGTTAGTCGTACATGTTAGTCGTACGTGTTAGTCGTACGTCGTACATGTTAGTCGTACGTGTTAGTCGTACGTGTTAGTCGTACATGTTAGTCGTACGTGTTAGTCGTACGTCGTACATGTTAGTTGTACATGTTAGTCGTACGTGTTAGTCGTACGTGTTAGTCGTACGTGTTAGTCATACGTGTTAGTCGTACATGTTAGTCGTACGCAAGTCTTCGCTAACAAGCTTCAGGTAGAGATTCTTCTTGACCAACAGGAAACATGTGGCAAACACATGCTTTTTTTCACCCCGGTCCATTTTAATATCAGTCCAGAAGATAGTCTGCTTCTGCTTGAGGCTTTAACGGAATTACTCGTTCAGTGTGTGTGTGTGTGTGTGTGTGTGTGGGAGAGGAATGCGGTAAGCAGCCTAACGAGTTCCTGCGTTGCTGTTTTACCTGCATGCTGCCGAGTGTGTGTGTGTGTGTGTATGTTGTGTGTGCACGGTGGCGTGATGGCATTGGTGTGTGTTAATAATAGTGTAGACAAACGCCACTCAAACAGCAGCTCGGCCTCCTTAGCACGATGAACTGTGACCTCTCACACCTGGGAAGGCTCCGTACTTGAGTTGGAATGCATTTGAGGGGAGTTATTGATTCCTTGTTGAGTACATTTCAGTACTTTTTCTCTTGAACTTGAGTGAAGAAGTTGAATCAGTACTTCCAGTACTACCAGAGTATCTGTACTTCTACTTGAGGACAGTACGTCTGTACTTTTACACCTCTGCACTTTTCACTGTTGCTGTTCTGGATTCCATCCAGTTTAAATAAATCAGGGTTGGACCTGCCTGCTGATATTCCGATCATTTCTTTCTTGCCCGTTGTACTTCCTCGTCTTCTTAAAACTACTGACAATGTTCCTGTAAAGTGCTGTTAGACTTATCTCTGTGTTTATGGGCGGCGTTGTCTGCGTTATCTGCGTTTTAGTGGCATTGAGAGATGAATGCTTTCGTTTCTGCTATAAGTTTCTGCTTCTCGTCACTCAGGCTGAGAACGAGGGGGGGGGGGGGGAGCAAGAAGAGGTCAGGACTTTCCAGTTTGTCTCGGTCACCTGCATACCGACGGAAACGCTGGAGGCGACGCAGTTAATGTGACGGAGCTTTAGAAAGATAAAGGAGCTGCGATCTTCTGGGTCGTTGTACGACGAAAGCCCCAAAACACAGTCGGGTCTCCCAGAAAGCGTTGCTCATGGTGCACCTGAATCCTCCCCAAGTCCTTCCAGTTAAACACTTCTGGATCTTTGTGTCGACATGACTTCATTTCTCTGCAACAGCTCGTCAATAACAACACGCCCAGGAACAAACGTTTCACTTTCAAATGAGTGCAGCACAAAACACCCGGTAGTAACCCTCGCATGATCCTTCCCACCCCTCCTAAACTACACTGTTGCCCATGAAGTTGGAGTATTTCGTTTTCAGATACAATAGTCATTACATTGTTGCCTAGGGGTGAAATTAATTCATGCATCACATTTGTTCTGCTGCTGTTAAAGTCGAGACATTTGCAAATGATTCCAACTTCATGGGCGAGCCTGTATTTGAACGGGGACATGGTGGATTGCTCTGAATTGTGGCTAATGGTTGCCAAGCAATCTAAAAACAGCTGGACATCACTTCTAGTCCTTTTAGCTTCATCCAATGAGCAACTTCATGCAACATCGGCCTTAATCCAAGGTGGTATTTCCACCGCTGGACCTTTTTTGAAACTGAAAGAGGGCGAAATGAACAAAACCTGGACACAATGATGCACAGTTGGTGGTGGTTTAGGTGGGCCTGCTGATGTGAGGGGTCCTCTGGGTGCCTGTTGGGGGGCAGGTCCAGCATGGGTGGGCAAACGTGTCTGCAAATGTGTGTGTGTGTGTGTGTGTGTGTGTGAGAGAGAGCAAGTATGACTCAAATGTTATTGTACTGTGGCAGAGACTGCAGGCTGCGACGTGTTTCCTCTGCTGGGTCCAGACTTCCCCACAAGAATGGCAAAGACGAGGAGAGCGGGCACTTAAAGCAGCTGAGACTGTTGTTTTTAAGATAAAAGTCGAGTATTATTTTTAAGGTTCTTGATAGGAATGTGGGGGGGATGCTAACCGGTGCACTTTTCCTTTTATTATTTCAAGGGTTATGAAAACAAGACGCCCACAACATTTATTTTAAATTAGCCGTGTGACCTTTTTAATGAATAACGACTCATTTGGAGGTCCGGCGGCAGACCGGATGAGTACACGCATGAGTCCCCAGTGCCCCAGTAAGCACAATGCTGACTCCTGGGAATTTACATTAATTAATGTTAATTATGCATCCTTTTTCTTTTGTTTGTTTGTGTTTCATAGTTTTTCTATGTTGCACTGTACATTTTATTGTTTCATTTCTAATTTTATTTTTCTGTATTTCTCATTGTTTATCTTGAATAAATGTAATTCTATGATGAAGGGAGTGGAACTTTGTACAAGCCTTCTAGGCTTCGTTCCCTCCTTGCACTGTTTTAAAATTTTGCTAAATAAATAAATCAAATCAATCAAATCAATTACCAAGATGGCCACCAACACTACGTCGGCTAGTTTTATATATATATATATATATATATACTGTTATACGATCCATGATTCCACCCAAACCACAACTCTTTAGCCTAAGCTCTATTCTAACGTACAAATAACACCAGATTATATAACAGCTACTCTACCAAAGCAAATCCAAAATGTTTACATTTTCACATGCAGATACTGGCAGTTTATGGTCTCTCACACTGTGTGAGTTCATATGTTTTGGGTGATAGAAGTTTACCTCAAACTAAATGTGATTATCTGAGAATAATTAACAATCTGCTGTAGATTTGAAACATTTATTAGATATGCCAATATTGAAGACAGCTGTAAGAATGGCTTGACAACAAAGGTCCAAGGATATCATGCGCCGTCACTGATCAGCTCCGATCCCTTTTTCAACAGCAGCAGATTCCAGGTTCAGATTGCTTTCTCAGAAATGAGGAGGAATCCAAAGAAAGCATGACGCAGCAGCGAAGTGAGCGTTGTTTTGTAGCTGCCTCGGCCGATCCCACACAATCCCCTCCAGAAGTTAAACAGTGAGTTTGCAATGTGTTCCTTGTTTGAGTCATGACTTCAATCTGTCAAGCTTTATTTGGTGAAACCACATGGATGAATGAACTGGAACCAGCAATCGGCCTGCTGAAGATCGGAGATTTTCTTCGGTGCCTTCGCTGCCAGCTTCGCTCACTTCAGCTCTCAGAGGAACCGGAGAAGCTGAATCTCTCACTACTATTTAGTTTTCCTGGTCGATGCCGTCACGTTTCCACGAATCTCGAGTCCTTCCTCCGTACCAGAAGGTCACGGATCCACGCTGGGGATTTCCATGAGATCTAGTGCAGACATTCAAGTGGCCTCGGGAGGAAACTTCATTTACTTAAATGTAATTTCACTTTTGGCGTTGCTGTAGAATCTTTTGAAAACACATTTCTTTTTTTGTGTGACCTCATCCTGCAAGAATCCTCTTCAACTACGAAAACCCTCTCTGGGTAACAATCTCAATGTTTCTGTCCCTTCTTATTCATAATATTTTGGGATCGGAGAAGAAACACAAAACTCTCATGCAAGATTTGAATCTCCTGGACGAGATGCCGAGTCATGCAGCCACAGTAGCTGGAAGCGTCTCCTCAAAGTAAAAGTGGAGTTGCTTCCTCTGTAGGATCCACATCTAAGAGAGAACTGTGGTTTTAAACGATAAACTACGTCTCCAGCATGTTTCTAATACAGGTTAATCCTTTCTTAATTTATTCATTTAAATTACCGCGGCCAGAATCCGATATTCCCACCCGTTGTGTTTGTTACATCTTAATATTCAGACTTATTAATCTTGCATGTACATTTAAAGTCACTTATTTACAGATTCACACGTAACATCTTGAAGAATCTCACATTGGCGATGGCTGCTTGAGAAAATAAAATACCAAGTTGGTTAATAAAATGTCAAGATTAAATTATTTAAAAAAGCATGAAAGGGTCTGAAAATATGTTTTGAAAAGCAGATACTGACTCAGACAGCCTTATTTGTTTTATGTATGTATAATTTAATTTTAAAATACAATTAGCGGCTGATATATACTTATTTTGACTCTATAATATGGGCTCTTAATAAGACCATTTTAAATGTGCTATATATTATGGTTTATCAGTATTTAAATCGAATTGAGTAGCAGCAGGAAGGGAAGACTTGTTGTAATATGCGGTCGCTCAGCTAATAATCCTGGTTTTGTGGTCCAGAAACAGATTTCCTTGCTGTGTAAACTGGCTGGAAAACGCTTGTTTTATTCTCTACGTGACCCAAATAATAAAACCAGTTCCTGAGTTTGTTGTTGGCTTTGATTTGAAGATGTTGAAATTCAGATATTAAAGCAGAAGAGCCAAGGATCCAGCTTCTTTGCGTCTCTTCACATTTCCTCGAGAGCTGAAATGAGGAAACCCAAGGAACATCTGCTCTCTGAAACTTTCTTGACCAGACATAACTTCCACCTGAAAACATGCATTATTAAAAAGGAAGCTCGGGCCGCCTGCCTGCCAACTTCATGATGTTTAACTCTTTTTTTCCCTCGAAGCGTTTTCAAGTCAGCAGCTGCAGACGAACCAAGTCGACGCTCTGCGGTTAGTTCGTTGATCCGCGGTTGACCAGCCGTCGCCCCTGGCAACCTGACGAGGTGCGTTATGTTGAGAGGCGCAATCTTTTTATTATTATTATTATTAAGCTGTTTCACCTGAAGAAATTGATTCGTTTTTTTACAATATTTCCTTTTGGCCTTTAAGAAAAACCTGACAATGCATATTAATATCCAATAACCACCTTTATAAAAACATTTTCTGCTTTAAAAATCTTCGCGACCCACTTCTTTTCCTTCTCCCCGTTCTGCGATCCGATTGGACGCAGGTTTCTTGATATGAGACACATCCAGAAAGTATGGAAAGGATTTGGGATTCCCCATGATGGGAGCCACATGGGGCCCTCAACAGAGCAGATCTGGGACCAGGAAAGAGGGCAGGACGTGAGGAAGGGGGCTTTTCATTGCCGGGGGTCAACATGTACGTGAACCTCCAGCCTCCCAATTTGTGTACATCATGTCTTTAAGCATGTGTTTCCTGGTAAAACAACACATTATAAAGCGTTTCACTAGAACAAACTCATCCGTTCGGGTTTTCTTCTTCCTCTTTGATTTCCAGATGTGATGTGGGAGTGAAAGCTGCGGTGCTCTGTGCAGTTTAACAAACACCTACTTAAAACAAATTAAGACTGTTATCCAGACGGCCGCGTTGTGGGAGCGAGTATTATATCTGCTGTTGGACATTTCACATTCTCTTTAGGATTCTAGATTAAAGCAAATACGATACTGAAATCACCTCAAACTTAATCTACAGTTTATTAATATTCGACTTTCATGTCATAGAATTGAGTCGCAGAGAAGTAATGAAGTACAAATACTTCTTAACGCTATATTTGAAAACAAATATGTGTACTTTCTACTCACATTTTCAAAGCAGGCTTGTAACTGTAGTTTTAATGGATTTGAGGGGAATTATTATTTATTAATACGACAAGATTCAATTAGTGTTGCAAAAAACAAAAACAACAGCTTTTTACGTCATACTTTGAGTCGATTTTTAATGAGATTTTATCGTGGATCAGGGAAAAAACACGTTAATTGTGTGACTATTTCTTGAAAAAGCTTCCTAGTTTGCGATGATAATAGAGAAGTTAAAAATATATAAGTGTAAGCATCACGTACTAAAACAGGCTCACACAATGTTGCATTCTTTTGTTAAATATAGTTTATTCGTGCGGTGTGATTTATGATTACCTTATTTAAAATGAGTTTTTTTACTACACGCTAAATAAAGTCATGTCTATATTTTATTAAGTGAAGTGATTCCAGGAGGTTTAGGTGACACTTTGAAGAGCATATTTTAGATGATTATCTAAATATCGTAAAAATATTGTGGATAATTTGGCAGGATAATCTTGATATAATGTTTTCAGATTTCATGTTTTTTGCTCCACAAACAGGAAATATCAAAGTACAGCACGTTGTTATCAGCATAGAGGTCAACAGGAGCTGATAAGAAAATATACAGAAAACTACAGTCTGTGTGCTGTAACGATATAAAAACTACAACAACCAACAGCATGATGATGCTGGTTGCTGAAGGGTTAGCATCACTGCTATCAGCTGCCCAGATGGAGCGGTGGCCCAAAGATCCTGCAGCAGCGTTTATCAGCACATTATAGCCATGTTGACGGAGCAAACACAGTGATAACACACACTCCAGCTGCTGACACACACACACACACACACACACACACACACACACAGCTGTAGCCACATCCTAATGAGCATTCCTACACGGGAACACAAATATCCTGTTTTCACGTGTCAACTCACTAAAACCAAGGTCGTGTGTGTGTGTGTGTGTGTGTGTGTGTGTGTGTGTGAGTGTGTGTGTCAGATGACATAACGTATAGCAACAAACCACCGATCTCCATCTTTCAGCTTCCCTCCAATGAGGAAACAGGACTTCTGGTCTCAGGTGTCCTGAACCTTTTTGTGTACTTGTTGCAGCCGCAGTGACGGGTTCCAGATGTTGTTTTCCATTATATATTCCATTATATTTTGTAAAAACATGTTAGTTTCCTGAAACGTGATTCCAGTACGTTTTTAAGCAAAAATCTGTTATTATCGCGATATAACATTTATCTAAATTAAACATTCATGTCATCCCCTTCATAACTTTCAGAATGTCGTTTGTCGAAGTTAAGTTTAGAAAAAACGCTTATGTAGGCGAGACCCGGGTTGCAAAGCCGTTGCTAGGGTAACAAAGCTACGACCCCTTATATGAAGACTTTTCTGGTTTTTAAAAGCTCTATAATTGTTTTATATTCCCAAAGACATTTTATTCCGGTTGCCAAATAAATTTGTAGAATTTCTCCCTCATACCATTTATAAATGCAGTACACCGTCGGGCCACATGGGGGAGCCTGAACTATCAAATCATTCTGATGATTGAATCTAAAATGAAAGGCGAATAACATTCTGTTTAACTGAGAGGAGAAAATAACCCTCCACCAACAAGACCAATTAAAAACATCCAGACAAAAAAAACCTTTAACGTCCGCACGTGTTTTCAATAACGCACAAAAAACAAAAGATGTAATTTCTTCAACACTCTCTTGTGCAATGTCCGGTTTACCTTGTTCCAGATTAGGAGAGGCGAGGCACAGGCTGGCCGTTTGTCTTAAAACAAAGTGTGTCACCAGGAAAGAGTGTTGGGACGCGGCCAAGGCGTCTGTTCCTCAGGAATCACTCAGCTGACGGCACTTTTGGCCTCGTCGGCATCTTCGGGGGGAAAGTGAGGCCAAACTTACGTCTGTCACCTCCCGCCCATTAAAGCCTACATACCTCGGTGTTTTTCTGTGTGTCTTACAACCACATCGTCACGTTAACTGGAGACACACACACACACACACACACACACACACTCTTAACTTCTCAACTCCTGCCTCATAAAATTAAGTAGAACTGCTTGTGTCACTCCTGAAAAATGACACAAGCAGGGGGGGGGGCATGTGATAAAGAGAAAGAGGATTGTGTATTTTGGATGGAGTAGCTTTGAATCGCATCTAAATATGTGCAGAACAGGATTTGATTAGTTTCTGATTATGAGTGTGTGTGTGTGTGTGTGTGTGTGTGTGTGCACCTGTGTGTTGGTTGGTGTGTGAAAGGAGAGGTTGAAGTTCAAATTCCCCCCTCGTAAAGCACACGTGCTGCGTGGTTTCCCCCATTCGCCATCGCCGTTTTGTTTTAATGCAGTCCATTGATTCTTTAAAGGTGGCCGTTAACATTCCCCAGTAAAACCCAATCCATATATACATGTGTGTATGTGTGTGTATGTGTATATATATATATATATATATATATATATATATATATATATATATACACACACATACACACACAGCAGCATGGAAACAACTGGCCTTTACTGGTCTATACGGCGCTATAGGGGGGGCAGCGTTGCCCATTTTTCCAACAGCTGAGGCCACACAAGGAGGAGGCCGGATTGAGAAGTGTGTGTGTGTGCCCACGCGCGCATGTGTGTGTGTGTGTGTGTGTGTGTGCAATCATCCAGTAGTCGAGCTCATTTGAATGTACAGCCATTCTCTGTGACTCTGTGACTTTGGTCGTTGTGTCGAGGGGTTCCGGCGAGCGAGCAGGAAACACGTCGGTGACAGCCGACGCACTCCACAACTCAAGCAACATGTGGCCGGTTATAAATGGGACCGGGACCCGGTTCGGTTCTAGTCGGGGGGAGGGAGGGAGACATTTGTTGCATATCATCTCCTCATGTTTCCTGTCTGGCGTTCCATCAGTCGCTGTGATGTGAAGGACAATCCCACGAAAGAATCAATACTATATTGCCAAAGGTATTCGCTCACCTGCCTTGACCCGCATATGAACTGAAGTGACCTCCATTCTTAATCCATAGGGTTTAATATGATGTCAGTCCACCCTTTGCAGCTAGAACAGCTTCAACTCTTCAGGAAGGCGTTCCACAAGGTTTAGGAGTGTGTTTATGGGACTGTTAGACCATTCTTCCAGAAGAGTATTTGTGAGGTCACACATTGATGTTGGAGGGAAGGCCTGGCACTCAGTCTCCACTCATTCATCCCAAAGGTGTTCTATCGGGTTGAGGTCAGGACTCTGTGCAGGCCAGTCAAGTTCATCCACACCAAACTCTCTCCTCCATGTCTTTATGGACCTTGCTTTGTGCTCTGGTGCACACTCATGTTGGAACAGGAAGGGGCCGTCCCCAAACTGGTCCACAAAGTTGGGAGCATGGAATTGTCCAACATCTCTTGGTATGCTGAAGCATTCAGAGTTCCTTTCACTGGAACTAAGAGAGAATGACAGTTTAAAGGCACTTCAACATTGACTGATCTCAGATCACCAACGTACAGCGATGCTACCGGTGGAGGGCATCTGCTAGATGGCTGCAAATAAATATTAAATTAGTTAGCAATTTATCTGCCGATAACTTCCTCGATTGGTCAATTCAAGCCTTCTGAGGAAATTTTGTGATTTGAGGTGATAAAATTGAATCTTCACCCACATCCCAACGATGACGTCTTCAAATGTCTTATTTCTGTGCGACCAACAGTCCAATTGTTTTATAGTATTTAGATTACTGACATGCAAGGCAAAGAAAAGCATTACATCGATAAATTCGCAAAGTCGCAAAGTTCCCGTCAGAAAAAAACTGCACAGGAGAACACTTCAGTCCTGTTAACGACAAGCTTTCACGACTGAGATATGAGGTTGTCCAAGAACTGCTGCTTATCTTATCTCCAAAGTGACCTTTGACCTTTATCAAACTGCAGCCTTACTATTTAAAGCCTAAAATCTGACTGTGATTCTGATCTGTAAACCCAGCATGACCTCTGTGAGGTTCTTTACCGAGCAGACGGATTTCTGGAGGATTTTCTGGCTTTTTTCGGCCTCTGGTCATCGAGCAGATAAAATCTCACATCATCGGCGTAAAAACACACTTTAAATTGCACTAACACGGACAGAAAAGACCAAAATTGGACATTTGTGCAGGTTAAACAGACCACACACACACACACACTAACAAACAACAGGCTCAAACTTCTTGTGCGTTTCAGACCACACACACACACACAAGCACACACACAAAGACACACAGACTGGGTGTATTGTTGCATGTAAGGGTGAGTCAGCCTATCTGTGAACCCAAACAATAATAAAGTGGCCCAGTGAAGTGTGAGGAATGGAATGCCAATCACACACACACACACACACACACACACAGAAAATCCCCAAATTGAACACAAATGAACACGAAGGCCCTGAGATGCAGCCAGCGTGCACTGAAATCTGAGCCGGAGACAAACTGGGCTTTGTAATGTGTTGCAGCAAACACGAAAAGCATTTTTACACCCGTTCATAGTTTTATACGACATAAACTGTCACAGATCTGGAGGCTCATGTGACCTTGATCAAGGGAGACAAAAACCTAAACTTGATCTGGTTTCGATGCAGATAAGAGATGAAACGTGTCTGATATGGTTTCATCTGCTCGGCAGGGTTTGTTATCCACGGAGACGTTATTTTATTGATTAATCAATTCATTGTGGATGTCGTCATGGTGACGTCACCCGTCGGTTTGTGGACGACAGTTTTGAAGCCTCTAGTTCGGCATTTCTCTACTTGGACTGTGGAGGAGCAACGGCACCGTTACTGGATCTGGATCCATGTGGATTCTGGTGTGAAGGTAGCTTCTGGTAGCTTCATAGTTCAAGCTAAGTCATCTTAGTAGCTAACTAGCATTGGAAGCGACCTGTCAATCAGTAGGTAAGCCCCGCCCCCTAAAGCATCCCCTTCTTTCTGGTCTGGTGGACTCTAAATGGACCATAATGTACTAAATGAACATCATGCTGGATTGAAGAAGACTTGAAACTAGAGATTGAGACCATAAACTCATGTTTACAATGTTTACTGAGATAATACATCAAGAGAGAAGTAGGACCATTTTCTCATAGACTTCTATACAACCAGAGAGGAGTCGCCCCCTGGTGGCCAGCAGAGAGAAGTAGGACCATTTTATCATAGACTTCTATACAACCAGAGAGGAGTTGCCCCCTGGTGGCCAGCAGAGAGAAGTAGGACCATTTTCTCATAGACTTCTATACAACCAGAGAGGAGTCGCCCCCTGGTGGCCAGCAGAGTGAAGTAGGACCATTTTCTCATAGACTTCTATACAACCAGAGAGGAGTCGCCCCCTGGTGGCCAGCAGAGAGAAGTAGGACCATTTTCTCATAGACTTCTATACAACCAGAGAGGAGTCGCCCCCTGGTGGCCAGCAGAGAGAAGTAGGACCATTTTCTCATAGACTTCTATACAACCAGAGAGGAGTCGCCCCCTGGTGGCCAGCAGAGAGAAGTAGGACCATTTTCTCATAGACTTCTATACAACCAGAGAGGAGTCGCCCCCTGGTGGCCAGCAGAGAGAAGTAGGACCATTTTCTCATAGACTTCTATACAACCAGAGAGGAGTCGCCCCCTGGTGGCCAGCAGAGAGAAGTAGGACCATTTTCTCATAGACTTCTATACAACCAGAGAGGAGTCGCCCCCTGGTGGCCAGCAGAGAGAAGTAGGACCATTTTCTCATAGACTTCTATACAACCAGAGAGGAGTCGCCCCCTGGTGGCCAGCAGAGAGAAGTAGGACCATTTTCTCATAGACTTCTATACAACCAGAGAAGAGTCGCCCCCTGGAGGTCGTCTTTTCTTTATGACACAAACAGAGAAACGCAGCAAACCCTCCCAAAGGTCAGGCTGGAACCAGAGAAAGTTCAATCAAATATTTAATCGATTATCAGAATAATAACCGACTCGTATGACTGCAGCGCTACAAGTGCTACGTTTCCTGCTCTTACCTGCAGACCACATAACCCTCTGAATAGGCCCCTTTGTATTTCCTGTTACAATGTTTGCTAATGCAGCAGTGGCTGGCAGGAAGTAAACTTGGACCGAAGCTGTCGTCCCGGCAACACAACGGCAATGAAAAGGTCTATTATCCTTCAGTATTTAGTTTGTTATTAAGCAGACAAAGTTGAATTCATGCCTCTGAGAAGTGCATTTCCAGATAAGAAAAGAGCGTGAACCAGCAGCGGTGGACAGAAACGCAGCGGAGCTTCTGTGTTTGTGTGACGTGTGTGTGTGTGTGTTTGTTTGTGTGCGTGGACGCCGTGGTGCTGAGGCATCGCTGGAGTGTTCCTCATTGTGCTGTGTTCATTGTTCCCGGGGTATCTTTTGTCTTAACCGGGCTGGTATGGGGTGTAACTCGGGCCCGTCGTTTCAAAGAAGGGCTCTGTTTCCAGAGTAAAAATAGCCGGCCTTCGCATGAGAACCGGGGGGATTCCCAAATCCCGGCTCCAATGTTTTCTTCATTTCAGACTGCCCTTCCAGTGTCATCTCTAAACTATTCCTCATGTGGTCTCCTCCTTGTTACCTCCGACGTGTCGAAAAGACAGACTCAAAATCAACCCCGGGATCAAGTTGCAACTTAGCTCCTTCTTTAACTCGCGACCACACGTACTTGCGTATAAAAAGAAATACACTTTCACAGCTGACGCCGCTGCCTTTCGTGCCGTTAGGTGAAGGGGAAGCAGGCACCCGGGGGGCGCGGGGGATATAATCACCCTTACATCAGAAAGTACAAGGAATTCTGACACAAAATACGCTAATGCATGTTGTTTGTGTAAAACACCAAATATGCCTGTTGCTCCCGGGACAGACATGACTTCCGCTCAGTCATTTTACCGTAAAGAGAGTCTTTCTGCAGCATTTGGCTATTTAGGGCAGTGTGTCATCGTGTTATGCAGCCGCTATCCCTCTCCTGACGGGGGATTCCCTGCCTCCTCCAAACACAAGAGCATCTTATTCTAGATGGACCTCATGACGAGCACGTCCGCACACACGACGGGGGGATTCAACAGTTAAAAAAGATACCTGGGTGCGTTTGTTCCTCCTGTTGATTTCATGCTACGCTGTCTCGGTACATGACACTGGACCGCGATGAAGCACCTACTGTGGCTAAAAGCTTTAAAATCAGGTTTCTTCCTCATTGTCAAGAGGAAACGTTGAGTTTTTGCAGCACAACCTGATATGAGATGCACAGTATGCCAGCGGAGGTTCACGCTTCCTCCCCGCCAGTTAGCCGAGGCGTAGCGTTACACTGTAAACCGCCTCCCACCGGGATATGTTTTTCCTCTGAGGTGTCAGGAACCATACACAACACATCTTCCCCTTTCTACATCCAAGTGTTTGAATCCATAACAGAGAGGAGGGAGTGGAGGACCTGTATCTCTGCTTTCTCCTGACAGGACACACTGAGCAACACGTATACCAGTCAATAATTCACCAACTAAAGCAATCACTGAAGCTCTGCTCGTCTCACAGCCAGGAATCCAGCCTCAGCTGTTCAAACACCAAATTATAGGAATGATATTTAAAAAGCTCCCCACAGCAGGCAGAGGTTTGATCTGCGTCTGATTATTTCAGGGGGATTCAAATGCTGTAAAATTAAACCCCCGGGGTTTTTTAGTGTTAAACCGCCATCAGTGACCTGCATAGTTCACCTCTGCACACACACACACACACACACACACACACCCCACATCTGCAGCCCACTTACAACGCAACCTGACCACGTTCTGCCTGCGCAAATGGCTCCAATGTGTTGGTTTAAGCGCCGCGGTTTAACCCGTTGCGTTTCCTCCTCGCCCCCTCTGCGTTATTGCTCGTTAATGCCGGATCGCGTTGTGCAACACGTTCAGGCGGAGCTGGCTTTTCCAAAGAGCGCGGAGACCGACTGCCAACAAAGAAAAGCAACTTCGCGCAAGAACATGTCTTCAGAAGTAAACGTGACATCCAGCTGGACGTCTAAAGCCCCTCCAAACAACAGGCGTGCGCGGATCCGCAGCTCTTACCTGCGATATGGACATGTTCAGGTAGAGGAAGAGCCCCGTGGTGGAGGCGATCTGCAGCACCACCACCACGATCACCACCATCGCCACCCACATCTTGGACGGAGCCTCCCGGCGCCGCGTCCCGCTCGGCCCGCCAGCCGGGACCATCATGTAGGTGGTGGACTCGCTGCTCACCGACCTGAAGTAATCCTGGTGCTGCTGCTGTGCGCTCGGAGTGGCCATGGCATTCCCGACGCATGAGCAGACCATTAAAACAAAGACCAAGGAAACGGCGAAACAACGACCCCTCTTCGAAAATCAGGTCTCCATGCGTCCGCCTGGCTGCTGGAGGAGATGTCCACGGGAGCGCAGCGGGAGGAGAGGGGAGGAGGAGGAGGAGGAGGAGGAGGAGGAGGAGGAGGGCGAGCCGGCAGCGAGAGAGGAGCGAGCTGGGGGAGTTAAACTAACTTTTTGTGTTGTGTGATGTGTGCTCGGCTGCTGCGTAAAAGTGGGGTTGGAGGAGGCGGCGGCGGAGGACTGACGCGCTGCAGCCGAGAGAGAGCAGCAAAGAGGGGCTGGCTTAACCTTTTCCTCACCCTGGGGCTGTGGAGGAATCTCTCTCTCTCTCTCTCTCTCTCTCTCTCTCTCTCTCTCTCTCTCTCTCTCTCTCTCTCACCCCCCTCCCCCCACACACACACACACACACACGTTCGGTTCCAGCGATGCTTTCTAGGTTTCTCATGGCCCGCATCGCAGCATAGCAGGGGGACTTTAAAGGCTACAATATCACAATATTAACTCCAGGATGGTTCAGAATATCACCATCACAGTGAAAAGACGGAAATATGTCAAATCTGGCAACTCATATCTCACAATGTATAATAAGGTGGTGTATTTAAGAATGTACAGGAAGGGTTTTGGTGTACAGTGTAAGGATTGTATGCTTTATATCCATATCAATATGTATTTTATTGATGTGTAATAGAGCATGTGGATCATTTATATCATTTTATGCTGATTATTTTATTGCTCATGTACAAGCCCAACTAGGGACAAGAGTCTAAACTTAGCAATATAAACTGAGTACAGCGCATCAGTTGCATTCTCTGTATTGGAACTATGACACCTGTATCGTCCCTATTTAAATAAACATGTTGGTTTGGTTCTGGTCCCGTGCCTCAGTTTCAGGCTGAGCTGGCAGGGGGCGCCCTCTCCTCGTTATACTTCTGTCACCTCAGGACTGTGCAAGTGGAGAATGGATTGAGAGGAAAGTAAATACATGTCAGAACTGTAAGAAAAAAAGAAAAACTTTCTCCAATAATGACTAAGTATCTCAAAATCATGACTTAGTCTGCAAATACTGACTTATTATCTCTAAATAATGTATCTCAAAAATGAAAATGGACTTCCATAGAAACAGGCACACAAAATGACTCAGCAACAGTTCTGGAAATTTGAGCAAAAAGCACACTAACCCTCCTTTCTAGCTTCTTGAATGTGAGTATTCATGGTTTTCTTACTCCTCAACCATAATCACAAGGACATGCTTGAGGTTTGGATCGTTTCCTAGTTTCCTGTGTTTTATAGTATTAAGTATTATGTTTAATAATAGTCAGATTCATCAATAAGTCTGCATTTATTTAAAAATAAACCACATCCTGTTTTACCCCTCTCTTCCGGGGCGGCTTCTACAGCGCTTTGCGTTAATACCTGTGGTGTATTTTACAGCTCGGTTCTGTCGGAGGGCAAACATTTGCCCAATGCCTTCCGAATCATCAGCATAAAACGAGTGTAGCCCCGAAGAAACATCCGGTATTAACTCAGCTTTCCTAGAAACATCACAAAGCCTGGCAGTCGACTTTATTGTTGGAGGGAATAAGGCTTCATGCAGAATTGACTACATCTAGATTTTATTGCTGCAGACAGCGTATTGCTGTACGCCCTGTAAAGCCTCCATCCTGTCTTAAATCACCACGCAACAGAACTGTGAGTCAGAATCCGATTTTCCCAGGCAGACACTGTGTTTATAGTTCAGCTTTAATCCAATAGTTCCCAAATGGGGTTTTGTCAGTGTTTTATACAAGCTGATATATATCGATATGATATCTTACATCAATATTAAGTGGCACGATGTTCTCTGCCACAGGGAATAAAAGTAAAGAGATAGATTTCCATCATCAGCAACCACTCATTCTGGGTTACGATGGTTTGGGGGGTGGGGGACGGGGTGCTAGTGCCAATCCTAGCTGGCTTTGGTCAACACCTGGACAGGTTGCCAGACTGACAGGGAGGTATCACAAGGAGACGGGCAACCAGCCAAATAAAAGACAGTAATCAAACCGAACCTGCATGTCTTTGACTTGTGGAGAGAACAACTCCTTAGACTGTATATAAGTGGACGTTGTCATGGTGATGTCACTCATTGGTTTGTGGACTACGGTTTTGAAGCCTCGAGTTTGGCATATTAGCTCTCGACATCTTGGAGTTTTACAACCAGTGAAAGGAAGTGACCATATTTGGAACTGTGAAGGAGCGACGGGTGGATCTGATATGGCTATGGACCCTCAGATCCCACAAGTCTATTTCTACATTGGATTCAAAGGGAGGCAAAACCGAGTCGAGTGAGACTATTGATGAAATCAAGCTTTTTCTGGACCTCCAACCCATTTCCCCTGAGAATCTTTAACTTCTCCATCCTTGAAAGCCAGTGTTGGTCCAGAATAATGGTCCCGATTGAAGTTCTCCTCCTGTGAGATCCAACTGGGGCCCACACCAGATGTAAAAAACATCTTTTCCACTCACTGGGACATGACATGCACATACCTCCACTTCAAATCCTGGTGGCCAAGAAGGGAGGACGCAGGTGAATGAGAAGTCAAATTTTTCCTGTGTCTTCAACAAACTGATGAATTTCATGTAGTTTGGGGGATTTGATTATTTGTCTGGATAACATTTCAACACCGCAAGGTCACACATCGCTAACAACATTCATGAGAGGACGATACAGTGCACCTGCACCGATGCCGCTCGCCAAGTACGTCGGCTTACAATTGTTGGAAATTACCCCGATTTGGTAAAACTGCAGCCAACTCGCTGCAGAAGTAGTTGTTCATTGCAGACATATTCTGGGAAGACTTGTTGCCTCCAAAAAACTTTCTTGAGGTGCGACTGTATTTCCTACGCAATTTGATCCAGACTGCGATGTCTGTACACTTAGTTAGATGGATTGTCGTGAAATTTTGGACAAACATTCTTGGTACCCAGAGGATGAATCCCACAGACTTTGGTGATCAGATGACTTTACCTGTAGCGCCACTACGAGGAGGGATTTAGCAAAATTCCGATGGATTGCCATAGAATGTGCTACAGAAATGTATGTTACCAGACGGGATGATTTGTAATTATTTGTGATCCCCTGAGTCTCATCTAGCACCATCATCAGATCAAGAATATACTTTGTCTAGCACTTACATTTGTGATCAAATGCCTGCAAAATTACCGTTACCATTAGCCTCTGATGTAGGTTGTGTTTCGTGTTAATTAGAAAATGTAAGATGGAAAAAATGGTAAATTCCCAATGCTACACATTCAGTACAGTATAACTAAATGTAATCCTTCTTCTTTACTCTCAGTAGGTAGATATATAAAGCACAGCCTCTTGGGTCTCATTCCTTGGACAAGAAGTTTGCACCTCCACACTTTTCACCACAGGCTCGCAAATCCCACTTCACTCGGATTTAGGATTTTGCAGCCAGAAGACGATAGTTCCCCCCGTAGAACAGACCGATTTGTGAGCTTTAAATGTTCTTGTAGCCAACTGTACTGACGCTGAAGATAAGTAGCAGACAAATCGTTTTCCTATTTTTTTTTTTTTTTTGTTAAGCTATGTTTTTTATGTCGGGAAATTCATTCAACCGTGCATGATTCTTTCCTGGCAGTCGCCTCCTTCACATCCAAAGCTAGAAGCTGCACCAGAACATTTATTGGTTGACTATGGGCACGTCAACGCAGGCTGAAAGAAGGGCACCACTTTCCCAGACCGCCAAAGCACTGGAACCAGCAGCCCATGGAGACGCAGGCCAAATTTCTTCCCCCGTTTTGGTTCTCTTTGGCGGCACTCATGGCGATTAGTGGTAACTGCATGTTTTTTGGAGCTGACTTCCTGGAGATCATCCTGGAAGGGACTACGGATGCCCCAGTTTGAACCTACAAGGTAAAGACAAAATTCTGCTTTTCTCTGCATTATATACTTTCCACAATGTTGTATGAATATCACTCTGAGCCTTTCCCTGGTGAAAATCTGTTACTTTAAGCGGACGTACGTTGACATTGAGGAATCGCCTCTTTAGCAATGTTCTCCATCAATGCTGGATTTTGATTTGTCACTTAGACACATAAACATGGTTTCCAGGTTGAAATATGCCAAAGTTACCCTTTCAGTGCTCCCCGGCTCCATCATGAATACATCAGGGTGAAGTATGGCCCTCACATCTTGTGGATGAGCTCGGTTTACCTTGCATGAAGGGTGAATACGTTGGATTTGGAGCAGGTTTTACCCTCCACCAGAGCAGACAAAGGAGATGAAGTACCTCCACCATCCGTTTCCTATTATAGTATATAGAGACCCTCCTACTATATATCCTCTGTGTGTCATCACGCCTCCCTCTCTTTCTGGCAGCCCAACCACCTGACAACACAACAAGCCTTTCTCCAGATGTGTGTGTGTGTGTGTGTCCTATGACGCAGCTGTCCGCTTGGGCCCCCGCAACGCATCTGAGTGCACGTGTGCAACCTTGTGCAGTGTGGGTGAGCGCGTCCAGTCGGTTAGCGCCCCCGCCGTGAGGGAACATGATGGTGATCAGTGGTGGGAGTTAAAAGTTCACGACTAAGCATTCCATGACGTATTATGTATCGGTGCCGAGGGAGCGTCACACACACCACCGCTGCCAGGTCAGCATGTGTTTGTGTGTGTGTGTGTGTGTTGTGTTCTGCTTGTGTGCATAAGTAGATGAAGTCAACTGCAAAGTTTTAGGGCGTTTAGCTCCAAAAAGATTGCTTTTAGATTCACGCAGGCAGCTCACTGAGGCTTTGAGCTAAATGCTAACATCGGCATGCTAAGTGTGATTGCCCTATTCACCATCTCATGTTAGGAATGACTTAAGTTTGAAAGTTCATTTGAATGAGACCAGTCCAAGGTTGAATGTGACAACGGAAGATTGAAGAAAAAAAGGTTTAAACCTGGGAATGAGTCGGCATTTTTCAATCTCTGGTTTCAAGTCTTCTTCAATCCAGCATGATGTTCATTTAGTACATTATGGTCCATTTAGAGTCCAGCAGACCAGAAAGCAGGGGATGCTTTAGGGGGCGGGGCTTACCAGCTGATTAACAGGTCCATTTAGAGTCCACCAGACCAGAAAGCAGGGGATGCTTTAGGGGGCGGGGCTTACCTGCTGATTGACAGGTCTCTACCATGCTACCAATGCTAGTTAGCTACTAAGATGACTTTAACACTTAGCTGTAAAGTTGACCTTGACTCATGAAGCTAACTTTGTTAGCAGCTTCAACACCAGAATACACCTGGATCCAGATCCAGTAAGGTGCTGCTCTAAAAGTGCTGCTCTGATCAAATTCACCCGTCGCTCCTCCACAGTCCAAATATGATCACATCCTTCTACTGGTTGCAACTCGGGCCTTCAAATCCAGAGTCCACAAACCAACGGGTGACATCACCATGACTACATCTTATTCTCATAAACAGTCTCTGGAAATCAGCGAATTATCCCCCTATTTCTGAATGGAATGGGGCCTTTAAATTTGTGACTGGTTTGCATTGAAAGTCGGCGTCGATCCATTTTCTTCCCGAAACCCAGGTGGTCGGTGATTACTGTCCACCCACTCGTCCCAAAGAGAGAGAGCGAAGTAGAAAACAAGGAAACAAACACTCGTCTGTGTAAACCAGATTATAGACCCGTCCTGTGTGGATTCAAAACATCACTTCACTCAAGCTTTTGTTTCATTGAATCTGACATTTCCTTCTCACTGTTATTTCAGTTATCAGCTTTATTTAATAGAAGGAATAATAGAAGAAAAATAATAATATGAATTATTCCTCGGGATCACATCACTGTCTTGGTTGAGCGCCACACGGCTGCCTCTTCCCTCAAATCTGATCTCAGTAAGTAAGTGAGTATGAAAATCAGTTTAATTTGAGTCAGCCTTCGTCCCACATGCCTCTATGCAGCTCGAACCAGGGGGGAGGAATCAATCACCACATCTATAAAGATCGTTGAGGGCGATAGCGGAATAACTTCCATCCCTCGTATTTAAATATAAAACGGGTTTCGGGCGGCGTTTGGCTTTTCGTGGAATACGAACTTCTCACGCGAGCTCATCCAGCGTTTATAAGGGTTATCTTCGGACACCAATAGCTTAAAAAGATATGTTTCACTCCATAATGGACAAGAGGAGTGGAATACATATTCAAAATTCCAACTGTGATCACACAGGTCAACCTCACTGACCACATGGTGAAGGGAGCATTGCTCCCGTGTCGCCATCTGCAGGACATCTAAGGTTATTGCGATTGGATCCCAGTCGGACAGGGTATATTCACAACCATACATTGTCCTGCCAGTATACTGTCCTGCTTTTTTATACTAAAAGAAAAAACCTCAGGCCTTTTTTTGTTTGTTTTTGATCTCTGGTCAGTTTGTGCAATAAAAATGTAATATGTCACAATCTGGATCTGAATGAGCTTTATCCAAACTTGATTGAAAGAAAAAACTGCCCACCAAAATACAGCAAACCATATTTTAATATTTAATATGAATATCATGCAGTGGCAGTCGGCCTGGAGTTGACCTCAGGGTGTCAATATCTGATAATCATTTAGAAGCCATTCATGATGATATTAGACAAGAATTCTGGCTTCATCCAGGGAGGAGGTGATGATGGTCTCAGCCAGTCGGTGGGCGAGGAGACCAAGATCGCCGCCGTCGGTTTGATCTCGTCTTCTATCACTCAAGACACAGTCCACAATGTCACGCGAAAGAGCCTCCGCGAAAGCCTCGGTCCGAGGTCCGACCTCGAAACAGTCCCTCGCCAGATCATTCGTGGACAGCGAGTGCATCAGGTGCTCTATCAGCTGGGCCTGGGGGTCAATGGTGGCGGCGTCCAGGTCACCCATCTTGTCCTTCGGAGTCGGCGGAGGAGGCGAGGGCGGGTAAACCTTCGCCAAGCCTCCTTTGAGCTTTCTGGCGAAGCTGTCCCTACTCCTCTCAAGCTCGGGGAGGAGAGGCGTGGTCGGAGGGGTGTCCGGGTAGTCCAGGGATCCCACAACGGGGAGCCCCGACTGGGACAGGGACGGACCACAGGGCTGGGCATCTGGATCCATCTCTGTGGATCTTTCTCTTTCAGTATCTTCCACAAAGGGCAGACCCCCTTCTGTCTTTACCCCAGCTGAACTCTGGGAACCCTCTTGATGACCTTGACCTCTACACGCTTCCCCCAGAGCAACCTCGACCACCGCCTTGGCAAACTCCTCGGCGAACTCCTCCGCTAACTCCTCCGTTAACATCTCCTGGTTCTGATTAAGTCCGGACGCCCGGCTGTCTACACCAGATCCCACTGCCTCCCTTTGGTTTATAAATGATCGGATTATGTTCTCAGACATGTTTTGGGCAAACTCCTCAAGAACCCTGAGGTTTAGGCCACTCTGCTTGAGGCCTTCCTGAATGGGTTCTTGCCCCCTCGGATCCGCACTCGCCTCCTGCATCCGATCCTGTGAAGATAAAGCAACGATTAAGTGACTGAAATGTTGGTGATGGCGAGTCAAAAAGATGGTTTGAACCGCTGCCTCGTTCCTATAATTAGCTCATTATTTTTGCTGCGTTTTTATGACAATATTGCTTGCCAGCGTGTTGACTTTGAAACCCGACAGGACATAAAAATTCCCCCTAATTGGTGCAGCGTTCCCTTTTTAAAGTGCTTTCCCAGAAAGACAAAAAAAAATCAGAAACATGCAGTAACAACAAAAGAATACAATTCAAACAACAGAGGGATCATCAGAAAACAAAATAATAATATACAGGAGGATAGATTACATTTCAATTATTTCTAATGGCCACCAGGGGGCGACTCCTCTCTGGTTGTATAGAAGTCTATGAGACAATCGTCCTACCTATCTCTGCTGGCCACCAGGGGGGGACTCCTCTCTGGTTGTATAGAAGTCTATGAGAAAATGGTCCTACTTCTCTCTGCTGGCCACCAGGGAGCGACTCCTCTCTGGTTGTATAGAAGTCTATGAGAAAATGGTCCTACTTCTCTCTGCTGGCCACCAGGGGGCGACTCCTCTCTGGTTGTATAGAAGTCTATGAGAAAATGGTCCTACTTCTCTCTGCTGGCCACCAGGGGGCGACTCCTCTCTGGTTGTATAGAAGTCTATGAGAAAATGGTCCTACTTCTCTCTGCTGGCCACCAGGGGGCGACTCCTCTCTGGTTGTATAGAAGTCTATGAGAAAATGGTCCTACTTCTCTCTGCTGGCCACCAGGGGGCGACTCCTCTCTGGTTGTATAGAAGTCTATGATAAAATGGTCCTACTTCTCTCTGCTGGCCACCAGGGGGCGACTCCTCTCTGGTTGTATAGAAGTCTATGAGAAAATGGTCCTACTTCTCTCTGCTGGCCACCAGGGGGCGACTCCTCTCTGGTTGTATAGAAGTCTATGAGAAAATGGTCCTACTTCTCTCTGCTGACCACCAGGGGGCGACTCCTCTCTGGTTGTATAGAAGTCTATGAGAAAATGGTCCTACTTCTCTCTTGATGTATTATCTCAGTAAACATTGTAAACATGAGTTTATGGTCTCAATCTCTAGTTTCAAGTCTTCTTCAATCCAGCATGATGTTCATTTAGTACATTATGGTCCATTTAGACATTTAAAGTCCAACTTATATGTGTATTTATATATGTGTGTATATATATATATATATATATATATATATAAGAAACAGCAAAAGAGAAAGTAATGAGGACGGATGTCACTAGAGGAAGAGAACTCTGAACAGAAAGTCCCTTTGAAGCCTCGGATGGAAAGTAAGATGGAGACTTCGACCGCAGCCTGTCACCATGTGAGCTGTCAGCCGGCCAGGATGTGACATCCAGGAAGTACTTGGCGTTCGCAGCGACAACCTGAATCTCCCCTTTTTTCTTTTTTTTTTGAAATTGCAAAAGCATCTGCAGTCAGTGGAGATAAAGAGCTGCATTTGATCATCATCTGTTCATGCTGAGAAAACAGAAATGTGTTGTGTTGTTTATCTCCGCCAGCATCTGTATCCATTTCAACACAGTGGAGAAAGAAGCTTTGGACCACTTTAAAGCTATTTCCAGTCTAAAAAGCATGTTGGAGTAAAAGGCTATCAATTTAATGTGACATGGAGATTTCCACCCCCTGTTGCTTGCCCAGATTCAGACAATCTGAGCTGAAGTGTCTCTGATGGTTCAATAGTTCTGGAAGAGTTCAACCTTTTGGCATATTCTAGATTGTTGATGCTCTCACATTCATGTGGCTGCAGCATTCGATAGCAGACGCTGGCTAACCTAATGACACTTGCAAACCATATTTCTGTTGTTAAAAATAAATAAATACATTTAAATGATTAAAGAAATGTGAATTAAAAATACATATTTTCTTTAAAATTTGAAAAAAAATATAGAAAGAACAACAATTAAAATAAATAAATACATTTAAATACATTTAAAAAATAATAAAATATTTTTAACTAAAAATGAATAAAAACATTTATCTAAAATTTAAAAAAATATAGATAAAAGTTTATTCATTAAAAAAAAATAAAAAATAAGAATAAATGAAAAAATGTATAAATGAAAAAAAAAGAAAATAGGAAACCTACTGAAAAGGTGTATTTATATCACAGTTGTTCAGCAGGCAAGGTTTGTAGTTTTATTCCTATATTTCCTGAGAAACCGAACACAACAGCCTAAATTGAACTGTATACTGCTATCACTGCTGTTTAAAGGATATTGGATTTAAACGCACTTCATAGCTTATAATCAAAACCCAGAATAATTTAAATGGCTATCTTGGTTACGTCTAAAAACAAAAATGTTGTGCTAACCGAGGCTTCAAAGCGCAAAAACAAGCAGACGTGTACGTCAGAAGATAATCTGTTAGTCGGCCTGAGTTCAATTTGGACGAAAGCCCAGAGAGGAGGAGGAGAACAGATGTGGAAGAAGTTACAGCTAGAACAAAGAATGTTCCCTCTTGGCAGCGCGGCTCGGACATCCTGAAGGGCAAAGTGATGCTGGGTCGAGGATGCTACTTCCCTCCTGTGGTGTTGTGTCTCCTCTAACATCCAGACAAAGTGATGCTGGGTCGAGGATGCTACTTCCTTCCTGTGGTGTTGTTTCTCCTCTAACATCCAGACAAAGTGATGCTGGGTCGAGGATGCTACTTCCTTCCTGTGGTGTTGTTTCTCCTCTAACATCCAGACAAAGTGATGCTGGGTCGAGGATGCTACTTCCTTCCTGTGGTGTTGTGTCTCCTCTAACACCCAGACAAAGTGATGCTGGGTCGAGGATGCTACTTCCTTCCTGTGGTGTTGTGTCTCCCCTAACACCCAGACAAAGTGATGCTGGGTCGAGGATGCTACTTCCTTCCTGTGGTGTTGTGTCTCCTCTAACACCCAGACAAAGTGATGTGGGTCGAGGATGCTACTTCCTTCCTGTGGTGTTGTGTCTCCCTAACACCCAGACAAAGTGATGCTGGGTCGAGGATGCTACTTCCTTCCTGTGGTGTTGTGTCTCCTCTAACATCCAGACAAAGTGATGCTGGGTCGAGGATGCTACTTCCTTCCTGTGGTGTTGTGTCTCCCCTAACAAGCAGACAAAGTGATGCTGGGTCGAGGATGCTACTTCCTTCCTGTGGTGTTGTGTCTCCTCTAACATCAAGACAAAGTGATGCTGGGTCGAGGATGCTACTTCCTTCCTGTGGTGTTGTGTCTCCTCTAACACCCAGACAAAGTGATGCTGGGTCGAGGATGCTACTTCCTTCCTGTGGTGTTGTGTCTCCTCTAACACCCAGACAAAGTGATGCTGGGTCGAGGATGCTACTTCCTTCCTGTGGTGTTGTGTCTCCCTAACACCCAGACAAAGTGATGCTGGGTCGAGGATGCTACTTCCTTCCTGTGGTGTTGTGTCTCCTCTAACACCCAGACAAAGTGATGCTGGGTCGAGGATGCTACTTCCTTCCTGTGGTGTTGTGTCTCCCTAACACCCAGACAAAGTGATGCTGGGTCGAGGATGCTACTTCCTTCCTGTGGTGTTGTGTCTCCTCTAACATCCAGACAAAGTGATGCTGGGTCGAGGATGCTACTTCCTTCCTGTGGTGTTGTGTCTCCTCTAACATCCAGACAAAGTGATGCTGGGTCGAGGATGCTACTTCCTTCCTGTGGTGTTGTGTCTCCTCTAACACCCAGACAAAGTGATGCTGGGTCGAGGATGCTACTTCCTTCCTGTGGTGTTGTGTCTCGTCTAACAAGCAGACAAAGTGATGCTGGGTCGAGGATGCTACTTCCTTCCTGTGGTGTTGTGTCTCCCCTAACACCCAGACAAAGTGATGCTGGGTCGAGGATGCTACTTCCTTCCTGTGGTGTTGTGTCTCCTCTAACACCCAGACAAAGTGATGCTGGGTCGAGGATGCTACTTCCTTCCTGTGGTGTTGTGTCTCCTCTAACACCCAGACAAAGTGATGCTGGGTCGAGGATGCTACTTCCTTCCTGTGGTGTTGTTTCTCCTCTAAAATCCAGACAAAGTGATGCTGGGTCGAGGATGCTACTTCCTTCCTGTGGTGTTGTGTCTCCTCTAACACCAGACAAAGTGATGCTGGGTCGAGGATGCTACTTCCTTCCTGTGGTGTTGTGTCTCCTCTAACACCCAGACAAAGTGATGCTGGGTCGAGGATGCTACTTCCTTCCTGTGGTGTTGTGTCTCCCCTAACACCCAGACAAAGTGATGCTGGGTCGAGGATGCTACTTCCTTCCTGTGGTGTTGTGTCTCCTCTAACACCCAGACAAAGTGATGCTGGGTCGAGGATGCTACTTCCTTCCTGTGGTGTTGTGTCTCCTCTAACACCCAGACAAAGTGATGCTGGGTCGAGGATGCTACTTCCTTCCTGTGGTGTTGTGTCTCCCCTAACACCCAGACAAAGTGATGCTGGGTCGAGGATGCTACTTCCTTCCTGTGGTGTTGTGTCTCCCTCTAACACCAGACAAAGTGATGCTGGGTCGAGGATGCTACTTCCTTCCTGTGGTGTTGTGTCTCCTCTAACACCAGACAAAGTGATGCTGGGTCGAGGATGCTACTTCCTTCCTGTGGTGTTGTTTCTCCTCTAACACCCAGACAAAGTGATGCTGGGTCGAGGATGCTACTTCCTTCCTGTGGTGTTGTGTCTCCTCTAACACCCAGACAAAGTGATGCTGGGTCGAGGATGCTACTTCCTTCCTGTGGTGTTGTGTCTCCTCTAACACCAGACAAAGTGATGCTGGGTCGAGGATGCTACTTCCTTCCTGTGGTGTTGTGTCTCCCCTAACACCCAGACAAAGTGATGCTGGGTCGAGGATGCTACTTCCTTCCTGTGGTGTTGTGTCTCCTCTAACACCCAGACAAAGTGATGCTGGGTCGAGGATGCTACTTCCTTCCTGTGGTGTTGTGTCTCCTCTAACACCCAGACAAAGTGATGGTGGGTCGAGGATGCTACTTCCTTCCTGTGGTGTTGTGTCTCCCCTAACATCAAGACAAAGTGATGCTGGGTCGAGGATGCTACTTCCTTCCTGTGGTGTTGTGTCTCCTCTAACACCCAGACAAAGTGATGCTGGGTCGAGGATGCTACTTCCTTCCTGTGGTGTTGTGTCTCCTCTAACATCCAGACAAAGTGATGCTGGGTCGAGGATGCTACTTCCTTCCTGTGGTGTTGTGTCTCCCCTAACACCCAGACAAAGTGATGCTGGGTCGAGGATGCTACTTCCTTCCTGTGGTGTTGTGTCTCCCCTAACACCCAGACAAAGTGATGCTGGGTCGAGGATGCTACTTCCTTCCTGTGGTGTTGTGTCTCCCCTAACACCCAGACAAAGTGATGCTGGGTCGAGGATGCTACTTCCTTCCTGTGGTGTTGTGTCTCCTCTAACAAGCAGACAAAGTGACGATAATAACAACCAGCAGAGCCTCGGTGCAGAATAGTGCAAAACATTATTTTGCTCATTGTGGGTTTCATCTGTGCCCATTTCGGCACTTCTAGTGAAATCCCAAAAGACATCTTTCTGTACTTTTGCTGTATCTTCACACAGTTTTATTTTTAAATGAACTTTTATAAGATAAGAAAAACCTTATCACACCTGAATTCAGTCAAAGCCAAAAAAAGGTTGCATAAATGTACCACGAAATGTGAAAGAAGATACAGGATGGCGGCGCCGGATGGTGGCGGAGGCCTGGAGACCAACTCACCAGTTAGTGATGGTTCGTCGTTTGGGTCTCCGCTGCAAATGAGATCACACGGAAATGATCCGAGAGATGAATTCACGAGTTTCACTTCCTGTGTGTGTGTGTGTGTGTGAGGGGGGGTTCATCATTCTGCCTGTTTTTCTTCTCTTCTTTAGCGCTAAGGAGATAAAAGCATCGCAGATTCACAACCGATATAATTCAATAGTCATTTTTAGCTTTATTTTTGTGGTTTCGCTCCACTTTAATGCACAACAACCAAACAATTTAGAAAATGCCACAAACAAAGATCATGCGTGTGGAATTTATTTTTTTCTGTGTTGCATTATGGTGATTATAAACAACCCCGCCCACCCAAAAAACACCCCACCCACCCAACGCTGATTCCTTGGCTTCAGAGTTGTGAGCATGAAGAAGAAATGTGGACGGAGATTCTGTCGTGTGAAAGCGTTTGTGTTGGACGAGGCCGGCGGGTCGGCTTTGTGTCGTTAATAGGGTTTTTTTTCTTTTCTAAGGTACAAAGAGGATGATAAATGAATACTTGAACGTTTATTTGACCATTTAGCAAGACTCAGCGTCTTTATTTGAGTTTAGAATCTCCTCTAACTGCTAGCAGCTGGATGCTTGTTAACTGCCAGCTTCCCTTGGTGTCCATCATGAACCCTCACAAACATGATGCAATCACCCGCTATTATCCACACTGTTGCCGGGGCAACTCGGTGTTGTTCAGCCTGCAGTATAGGCCCTCTGGGGTCTTTGTCAGCTCCAGTTCAGGAAATACACACACACACTCTCTCTCTCTCTCTCTCTCTCTCTCTCTCTGTGTGTGTGTGTGTTGTTTAAACAGAGTTGTGTTTGAGCACGTGCAATAATGTGTCACGTGCATATGTGAGAATAACCTCGTTATGAATGCTGAGCGTGTCTTTAACTGCTGTTTGTTGTGTTTGAATGAGCTCCTCCTCCAGGGTTCGTTGGGTTTTCTACGCAAATGAAGCGCGCTAGGTGGGCGGGGCTTCTCTACAAACTCACCATTCTTCTTTTCTTTTTGCTTAACTTTTCCAAATCCAGGTCATAATGTAATACAATTATATTATTATTATATTTTATTATTAAAACATGTATTTAAAGCAGTACTGCGTTTGTAATTAATAAAAAAACAACCTACCGGGCGGAGCCGTGACGTGAAACCAGCGCTCCCTTCCATGACGACCGCATCCCTAGCGACCTCCTGATTGGTCCGCGCTGCTCAAATTGTAACCAATGAGAACGCGGCGCAGCAGATTCGGATCCGCAGCTGAAGCCCTTTTTGTTTGAGCGCAGAAGCGACATCGCGAACCGGAGGAGCACTACGTTAACCGGGCTGAGGTCGGTGTGTCGTCGGTGCCGAACGGAATCGAACCCGCGGCAGATTTCAGACAAGGTAAGATACAAGTATAATAACGATGTACAGCTCGATGTTTCCGGTGTCGCGTGCGGGAGAAAGACGAGGACGAGCTGTTTTGGCTAACGTCATCGGGTTTGTTGCATGTCGTCATAAAGCAGGGTAAAATAAAACGTAACTATGACGTATCATATGAATAAAACCGATATAATAAAGTATAAGCGTGTGTTTGTTTGTGTGCATGAAGCAGGTTGGAGTTTGTTTGTGTGGGAGAATAAAGGAGACCGCCATGCCTCTAACGAGGGGGAAGAAACCCGCAGTCACCGCGGGGAGCAGGCCGGCCAGCAGGCTGCAGGCCACCGAGAACCAGGTAGGGAGGCCAGCCCCGGACCCCGGTTCCTCTGTCTTACATGGCCGAGGAGATGAACCATGCCGGCACCTGTTACCCGGATGTTGCGTCTCAAAAAGGTTTTCCTGTTGTGTGTTGCAGGAGGAAGGCCCCCATGTGAAGAGGTCCTCCTCTCCCCCCAATGGAGCCCCCAAGAAGAGGACCGCCTTCATCGACATCACTAATGTGAGTCAGACCGGAATGCTGGACCCCTCTGGGGTCCACACATAGACCCCCACTAGAGCCCCCTAAAAGCTCGACCCAGAATCCAAACCCCAGCCAGGGTATCGACCGTGCCGGGCCGAGGACTCGTACTACAGAGCACTAGTCCACCAAACAGGACCTTGGGGGGTCAAGCGTGCTTTGACTTTATCCACCGCCGCTCCTCTGACGGCCAAATATGGTCACTTCCTTTCAGTGGTTGCAGAGACGGTCACCATGACTACATCCATTCTTATGTATTATGGAAATAATTAAGTCACAAAGTTTATTTATCACAAGTGACATCATCCTGATATTTCATATCAGAAATGCTCACACCTTCTGAAATCAACGTTTCTGCTGGTCTCGTTGGTCACGATGACCCCCCAGGCCCCTGACCTGAGGAAGACCTGGTTCGAGACCAGCAAAGACTGGTGCAGCTCTGGAACCAGTTTTAGAGTTCTTTAGGTTCAGGATCTGGGCAACGGGCTCTGAAGTGGCTTTAGTGGGAAAGGGGTTCTCCAGGACCAGGACCAAGCAGGATGGAGCAGCATTTAGTTCCTACGCTCGCGTGGATTAAAACCATCAGTCAGCAGCGTTCCCGTTGCTTGTTTTAAATGCTCATGTCTATGAATCTCCACTGTCTCCGCAGGCTCACAAGGTTCAGATCTGCCTCCCGGGCAGGAAGAAGGAGGCGGCCAAGAAGCAGGCGAAGAAAGCCAGCGCCCCCTCCGTGTCTGCAAAGAACCACGCCAACCTGAAAAAGTAGACATTTCAATTTGTTGCTCTTCCTCCCCTAGCAACGCCCCCGGCAACGCAACTCTGTTTAACCTGCCTCCTCTCGCCTTGCAGGTCTTCTTCGTCTGTGAGCTCAGAGGGGACGCCCGCCGAGGAAGAGGAGGCGAGGAAGGAGGAACAGGAGGCGAGGAAGGAGGAACAGGAGGCGAGGAAGGATGCAGAGGAGGCGAGGAAGGATGCAGAGGAGGCGAGGAAGGATGCAGAGGAGGCGAGGAAGGGGGAACAGGAGGCGAGGAAGGATGCAGCGGCTCCAGTTGAGGAGCTGACGGCTGCTGCTGTGCCCCCTGCTGCCTGCGAGGTGCCGGCACACCTCCAGAAACAAGAGGTGAGAGCAGATTCAGAGCTGCTGCTGACCTCTGACCTCCACCTGGTTCGTCCTCACCCTTCCTCATCCCTGCAGGTGCCCGAGGAGTTTGACATCGACTCGGAGAACTCGGAGGACTGCTACATGTGTCCCGAGTACGCCAAGGACATCTTTGACTACCTGAAGAGGAGGGAGGAGAAGTTCCTGCTCTGTAACTACATGTCCCAGCAGCCCAGCCTCAACTCGGAGATGAGGGCCATCCTCGTCGACTGGCTGGTGGAGGTGCAGGTAGGAAACACAGCAGATCAACTTCCTCTGCCTCGTTTAGAAACAACCAATCAGAGAGGAGCACTGCCTCGTTGGACAGTTTTCACAGTTTACAAGCCTCAGCTGTCTGTCTGTGTCTCTGTCTGTCTGTGTCTCTGTCTGTCCGTCTGCGTCTCTGTCTGTCTGTCTGTCTGTATCTCTGTTAGGGATGTCCGGATCCGATACAAATATCGCCGATATTAGCAAAAAACTGCATATCGATATCGGATCGGCCCGAACGGGAAAATCCCGATCTGGACTCCCGATCCAGTTTTTTTTTTTTTTTTAAACTCCGGTCCGTGTTTTCCAGCACACCTAGCGCACACCTCGCGACCTGTCCAACATCCCCTAAACAACAACAGGACGGACTTGTCTGTGCATGTCCCACTAAGAATTTAAAGTTATAGCTGTGTGGGATTATTTTACCCTAAAAGACGAAGAGGCGGAGTGCAATACTTGCCACAATAAAGTCAAGCTTTAAACGGCTCTAAAACACTTTTCATAAACGCTCTGACAGCGTCTGATGCTCGCGTTTTGAAGTAAACCCACTGTTTTAAACACGCACCAAAAGCGTTATGACGCGGACATAAAAGCGGAGCCTCTGCCTCTCCGCCGCCACTCAGCTGTTGATCCTCGGTGACTGCCGGGGTCGGCTTCGCTCTGACCGACCGGGAGCCGCTCCGTGAGTCGGTGTCCAGCTCATGGAGCCTGCTAACAACAGCGATTAATTAACATAGTGTAGAGTTATGATTAGCGTAATGCGTAAGTCTTTCCTGCTTCCTAGTGTTGCGCAGCCAGGTTTTCAAGCTGCGCAAGGCTGGGAAAGAGCGCTCGGATGGCCCAGAGGTCCACGAGGCCGATGGGACGGCCACACCCCCTGCACCCCTAGTTCCGACGTCTATGCTGCTAACGTTCGTTTCTATGATCGAAATGAATAACGTTGTAACTCGACAGTTACAAGTATTCTAAATGGTAAAGCTGTAAGATTGACTATTTGACTATTTATTTAGTCTATTTTGTGTTTATTTAACCCTGTTAAGAATAAACAGCTTCTCATTACCAACCATTGTGGATTATTCAAACTAACCTAATTAAGTTGGCTAGTTGTTCCTAAGAGTAAAACCCTTTTCAACATGAGTCTGACAACAAAATAAGTAAATATCTTTAATCTTTAATGCATGCTTGGATCGGCCGGTATCGGCCGGTACTAAAAGCTACAATATCGGATCAGAAGTGCAAAAAGCTGGATCGGGACATCCCTAGTCTCTGTCTGTGTCTCTGTCTGTCCGTCTGCATCTCTGTCTGCCTGCCTGCCTGTCTGTCTGTGTCTTGGCCTGCCTGCCTGCCTGCGTGTCTGTCTGTGTCTTGGCCTGCCTGCCTGTGTGCCTGCGACTCTGTCTGAGTCTCTGCCTGCCTGTCTGTCTGTGTCTCTGTCTGTCCGTCTGCATCTCTGTCTGCCTGCCTGCCTGCCTGCCTGCGTGTCTGTCTGTGTCTTGGCCTGCCTGCCTGCCTGCCTGCCTGCCTGCCTGCCTGCCTGCCTGCGACTCTGTCTGAGTCTCTGCCTGCCTGTCTGTCTGTGTCTCTGTCTGTCCGTCTGCATCTCTGTCTGCCTGCCTGCCTGCCTGCGTGTCTGTCTGTGTCTTGGCCTGCCTGCCTGCCTGCCTGCGTGTCTGTCTGTGTCTTGGCCTGCCTGCCTGTCTGCCTGCCTGCGTGTCTGTCTGTGTCTTGGCCTGCCTGCCTGTGTGCCTGCGACTCTGTCTGAGTCTCTGCCTGCCTGTCTGTCTGTGTCTCTGTCTGTCCGTCTGCATCTCTGTCTGCCTGCCTGTCTGTCTGCGTGTCTGTCTGTGTCTTGGCCTGCCTGCCTGTGTGCCTGCGACTCTGTCTGAGTCTCTGCCTGCCTGTCTGTCTGTGTCTCTGTCTGTCCGTCTGCATCTCTGTCTGCCTGCCTGCCTGTCTGTCTGCGACTCTGTCTGAGTCTCTGCCTGCCTGTCTCCCTGTCCATGCGTTGACTGCATCCCGTTGTGGTCTCAGGAGAACTTTGAGCTGTACCATGAGACCCTGTACCTGGCGGTGAAGCTGACGGACCACTACCTGTCCCGGACTCCGGTCCACCGGGAGCTGCTGCAGCTGGTCGGGTCCACCACCATGCTCATCGCCTCCAAGTTCGAGGTGAGATCCAGGGGCGCCACATCAGGAAGATTCATCACAAATACATCCGTCTTCTTGGAGCTGTTGGGATATTAATGGAATAGTTTTTTTGTTTTAGTGGTATTTTTGCATGCCCCTAATCAGGATCAGGCCCAAAATCAGAAAGTAGACCGCCATCATTCATTCTGAACCAACCCTGCGTTTTATCTGGCCATCCCGCAGGAGCGCAGTCCGCCTTGCGTGGACGACTTCCTGTACATCTGTGACGACGCGTACAAGCGTGAGGAGATCATCTCCATGGAGGCCAACATCCTGCAGGCGCTGTCCTTCGACATCAACATCCCCATCCCCTACCGCTTCCTCCGCCGCTACGCCAAGGTGAGTGGCCCTGCTCCTAGCTCCGCCTCCTCGCGGCCTCCGGTCTGCCTGGGCTCACCGTGTGTGTGTGTGTGTGTGTGTGTGTGCAGTGTGTGAGCGCCGGCATGGACGTGCTGACTCTGGCCCGGTTCTACTGTGAGATGAGTCTCATGGAGGTGGATCTGGTGTCGGAGCGGGGCTCGCTGCTCGCCGCCGCCTGCCTGCTGATGGCGCTGCTCACCAAAGACCTGGGAGGATGGGTACGTTGCCTCCAGCACCCTGTCATGACACGATCATCTGAGCCAAAACCATGCCGATATCATCGGGAATATACTTAGACATCTGTATTTGTATTTATTTGTGAAGATTTTGAGTAATAAAAATGTTTTAATATGAATAGCATCCGCTATAAGGTGATTAAAGTGCTTTACTTAAAACATTAAAGGCATTGGAGAGGAAAAAAAACAAACATTTTAAACAGCTGCTTTTTAATGGCGGCTCCTTCTCCATGTAAATATGTTTCTGTGTGGTTGTGCTGCAGTCTCCCATCCTGCAGTTCCACACCGGCTACCAGACGGCGGATCTGGCGCCCGTGGTCAGGAAGCTCCACGCCATGCTGTCGGCGCGGCCGGACGACAAACTCAAAGCCATCAGGAACAAATACGCACACAAGTGAGTGTTACGACACCGACACGTTCACGACCACGTGGACGAGCGCTTCACGCCTTCAAACCCCCCGTCTTTCTCTTTCAGGGTCTTCTTTGAGGTCGCCTCGCTGCCGCTGGTTGCCGTGGAGATTTTGGACGAAGCTTTATCTCGGTGAGACGTCGCCTCGAGCCTCAACAGTCAAATCTTGCCAGTCCAAGCTGAGTGGAAATATGTCAACATTTCCGCTCGGACCTGTATATAACTTGTTAATATGTTTAATATTTATACGTGTCGTCCAGCCTGACTTTTATATATAATGTTGGAAATAAATGTTTAATTCCAGTTTCCGATGGAAAACAGTTCTTATGTGGGCATCGCCAGTATAGTGTTTATAATGGGTTTTAAGTGTTTGACAGGTTTATTTTCAGCATTGATTTATACATTTTCATAAGAAATTGAAAAAGGAAAAAAAAACCTCCTTCATTAGTAATCTGTAAGCAGTGTGAGTGTGTATAATAAAAAAAGAAGTTTTATGCTGATGTGAAGTTGGTTGAATGCTTATGTTTTACTGATTAATTACGCTTAAATGTCCATATGTTTCCATACCTGGTTTGCGTTGCGTACGTTGTACAGTTTTTATCATGTTGACGGCACTATGCTAATTATTGTATAAAAGACGACCGGATGATGCTCTATTTTTAAATGGCTCTCCTGCGTACTCTTAAAATAAAGTTGTTTTTCATGTCTTTCATAACATTGCTGTTGCTTTTATTTAAATGAATCATGAATGATGAAATGTGCTGGACGTGTAGTGACGGCGTATGGCCACTAGAGGTCGGTAACACACCACGTTGCATTCTGAGGCAGATCTTCTCCCCAGAGCTATTTCAGTCCACGCCGCCTGTCTGTAACATTCAACAGCCTTCATGTCCTCGTCCTGCTGTCTGGAAACACTTGCAGACCGATATATTAGATCTCCTAAAGGTTTAGCGAGGGACTCGGACGCTACTCTAACTTTGTGATCGCTTCCATCACTACATCTGTTTCTCCGAGAAAACAGCTGGAGTTGTTCAACTGCTAGCCACCAGGGGGCGACTCCTCTCTGGTTGTATAGAAGTCTATGAGAAAATGGTCCTACTTCTCTCTGCTGGCCACCAGGGGGAGACTCCTCTGGTTGTATAGAAGTCTATGAGAAAATGGTCCTACTTCTCTCTGCTGGCCACCAGGGGGCGACTCCGCTCTGGTTGTATAGAAGTCTATGAGAAAATGGTCCTACTTCTCTCTGCTGGCCACCAGGGGGCGACTCCTCTCTGGTTGTATAGAAGTCTATGAGAAAATGGTCCTACTTCTCCCTGCTGGCCACCAGGGGGCGACTCCTCTCTGGTTGTATAGAAGTCTATGAGAAAATGGTCCTACTTCTCTCTGCTGGCCACCAGGGGGCGACTCCTCTCTGGTTGTATAGAAGTCTATGAGAAAATGGTCCTACTTCTCTCTGCTGGCCACCAGGGGGCGACTCCTCTCTGGTTGTATAGAAGTCTATGAGAAAATGGTCCTACTTCTCTCTGCTGGCCACCAGGGGGCGACTCCTCTCTGGTTGTATAGAAGTCTATGAGAAAATGGTCCTACTTCTCCCTGCTGGCCACCAGGGGGCGACTCCTCTCTGGTTGTATAGAAGTCTATGAGAAAATGGTCGTACTTCTCTCCGCTGGCCACCAGGGGGCGACTCCTCTCTGGTTGTATAGAAGTCTATGAGAAAATGGTCCTACTTCTCTCCACTGGCCACCAGGGGGCGACTCCTCTCTGGTTGTATAGAAGTATATGAGAAAATGGTCCTACTTCTCTCTGCTGGCCACCAGGGGGCGACTCCTCTCTGGTTGTATAGAAGTCTATGAGAAAATAGTCCTACTTCTCTCTGCTGGCCACCAGGGGGAGACTCCTCTGGTTGTATAGAAGTCTATGAGAAAATGGTCCTACTTCTCTCTGCTGGCCACCAGGGGGCGACTCCTCTCTGGTTGTATAGAAATCTATGAGAAAATGGTTTATTTGATTCATTTTAAATGGTTGCTTGTCTCGACTGCAGCTTTGTTGGAAAATAGATTTTCTTATCCCAGTGGGACTTCCCTGGTTAAATAAAGATATAATTACAATATATTTTTAGAATAAATGAACTGGTCACCACCACATTGTCTGTTTTCCTCTGTAAAACTCTTAAGGGTGTTTTCATGAAGTTAATGGTAACTGGCTTCAAACTGGCATTAACATTATAATAATAAACCTTCTTCTATCCTTGTCTGCACAGTAGATATAAACGGGGGTCATCTTTAAGTTTTGGGGTTTGAAGCCAAACTTTAATCATAGAAACTGTCTCATAGAAAATCCTTCGTTGTGATCACTGGTATTGCAGTTGGCTGACTCCTGATCTGATCTGAAGAGATTTGTATGGATCAATAAGATGACTGCCCCCCCCCAGATTCTTAAATCCTCTCGTTCTCCAGGAACCTGCTGTGGCTAAGTGGCAGAGAGAGAGAGAGAGATGTGGAGGTGTGGAGATTGATTCTGTGTCCTCACACTTTTTTTCTTACATTTTACATTTGTTTCCATGTTTTCTTGCATTGCATCATGGTCCTCAGCCTCAGAATGATGCATGATTCTCACATAGCAGCGTTTCTCACTCTTAAGGTGTCATTGAAATGATTTTATTTGATGCAAAACAAAATGCAAATGCCAGTTATCTAAATGTACATACAACAGCACACATGGGCCCGGCTGGCAGCTTTACAGGTTCTTCTTCTTGAAGAAGCTCCGTCAAGGTCACCTTGGGAAAAAGAGTCGAGTTCAAACGCACAGCGAGCATCCGGAAGACGTCGCTCTCTTTCCTTCCCTTTTTAAAGGCTGACGGCAGAAACAGATTACAGATGAGGAAAAAGGAGAAGGAGAATTCAGCGTATGGATCCCTTTCAATTCAATCCAGCAACCATCATCTCACACAAAGACCGCCCATTCTTACTGTTATTCACTCAATCAATTAGAGTGATTGATTGGAATACATTGTGTGTGTGTGTGTGTGTGTGTGTGTGTGTGTGTGTGTGTGTGTGTTCCTCAGATCCCAATAACTCAGTCTGATTAAAGTGCTGGCGGAGAGAGATAGTGCCCATTCCATCTCAACTGGTGCTGCCAAGCTAATATGAGGTATTGATCAGCGGGTTGCCTGGGAAACAGTTGCCAACCCCCACATACATATATATATATATGTGTACATATTATATATATATATATATATAAGTTTATATGTATTTATATTTATTTATATTTTATTATATTAATATATATTTAAAAAGTCACCACCGCACAACTCTACTCGCACGCCGCCGGCACCCCCTCCCCCCCCCACGCGCTCACTACGCAAATTACCTCACGGCCCCGCCCCCTCGCGGTAAACCGGTGCGATTTGTCACGAGAAGCAGCAAACCAACACAACAAACGAGTGAACTGCCGGAACAACCATCAGGTACAGTTTCTACGTTATCTTCGCTCCAAGTTTGACGTCAGCAGCTAACGCTGAAATTAGAGTCTCGTAATTACGACTTGAGTGCAATTTCCGGCCTCTCGTGTTTACCGACCCCGTACCACGATGAAGCAGCGTAATGCACGGATGGGACTGACGTGGACTATGAAATAGCGATTTAACTAAAAAGTTGATTAGCTAGACGTAGTGGGCAACAGAGTGGCCGTTGCTATGCAACTATGAAGCTAACATGCTAATGTTCACATCGTGTGGCCAAAGTGAAATGTTTGGGGTTATTTCGGATTAACTAGCAGTTAGCACTAGCAGAGCCAAAGGTCAGGATACCGGTAATCCTTTATTATTTAATATCATGATATGTATCTCAATTTATCATATAGTCCAGAGACCAGACCAGAGACTGTCTGTGGTCCCCCAGAGGTCTAGATAGTAGCTCACATTAGTCCAGAGACCAGACTATGTGGAGGAACCAGAGACTGTCTGTGGTCCCCCAGAGGTCTAGATAGTAGCTCACATTAGTCCAGAGACCAGACTATGTGGAGGAACCAGAGACTGTCTGTGGTCCCCCAGAGGTCTAGATAGTAGCTCACATTAGTCCAGAGACCAGACCAGAGACTGTCTGTGGTCTCCCAGAGGTCTAGATAGTAGCTCACATGAGTCCAGAGACCAGACCAGACTATGTGGAGGAACCAGAGACTGTCTGTGGTCCCCCAGAGGTCTAGATAGTAGCTCACATTAGTCCAGAGACCAGACCAGAGACTGTCTGTGGTCTCCCAGATGTCTAGATAGTAGCTCACATGAGTCCAGAGACCAGACCAGACTATGTGGAGTAACCAGAGACTGTCTGTGGTCCAAACAACAAGGTCTGTATTTATGTCTAGATGACCTTATATGGAGTGTTGATGGAGCAGCTACAATGTTAGCGTAGCCTAGCACCATCAACCAGACTCCATTCAGAAAACCAGCGTTTTAACAGGAGTTATCTTGTGGTCTTGCAGACAGACCTAACAAAGCATGACTCAGCACTATTTTTTTTTTAGAAATAGTCATCACTATGTAGTTTTTTCGGCATAATTTTTATCCAATTATTGCATTAAATCACTGGAAAATAGTTAGATTTGCGCTCATGCTGCTGTAGTAAACCAGCTGATGTGTGTCTAGTTATTGAGAGTAATTCATTGATCCTTTGCTCAAACAAAAGGAGGTGAACCCGAACCCCAGGAGTAACTCCAGTGCAGTGTGTGAGGACCTTCTGCTGTTTTTTTGTTTTGAAGCCTTTGAGGAGCACACTGGGACCAGGGAGACCTGGAAGGACTGGTTATACTGGGACAGAGGGGCCACGTGGACGGCCTCTGACTTTCCACAGAGAATGGCGTTCCTCAGGGCTAAAAAGATGGAATCCAGGCTGGTGAGTCGACACTCTTTAGTGGATGTAACTCGCTCTGTGATGGTTTGTTTTTGCTGTTTACATGTTTGTGTTCTCTGCTGAGGTGATGTTAATACTGAAGTGTCATGCTACGTCATTAATGTGGTGAATATTGCTTGTTGCACCCGCCGTGGTGTTCATATGGTTTTGTATGTGTTGTTCTGCATTTGCATTCTGCATCCAGTGTTTTGTCTCCGTTGAGGTTAATTCTAGTGAGGCTTCACTGACGAGGGTGTTTTTCTGAACTTGTTTGACCAGGTGCATCTGTAGAGAAAGCAATGGCTGTTAGGGGGGTGCAAGTAGATCAATAAAGGCTCGGTTATGCTTCCGCATAGTGATCACGCAACGGCCATGCAACGGCCACGCAGTTGCTTAGAGACCGTGATGGTTCTGCGTTGGGTTTACGTGTCGAAATGCAATCCAATGCCACACCGGTAGAGGGCGCTATGTTTTTTGTAAAGACTGACCGACTGACTGAGACTCCTGGCGTATATCGTCGTTAGCCTCGTTATAGCCTATTTGTTTACCTTCCGGCTTTAAACATCCACAATTTTTCAGAACTTGGTGTTTTATTTCTTTGTGCAAAAGCGACAAGGTGCAAACAATAAAAGTAGCCTATTAAAACTTTAAATGGCAGTGTTTATGAGCGGAATCCGGTCTCCAGCGGATGTAGTTAGCGGACCGATCACAGCCAATGCCGCTGCTTTGGTGTTGCGTCGCCTCGACGAGCGTCTAGGATTTTTGGGAGGTGCACGTCAGGCCCTTGCGTTGGACGTAAGGGGGGTCCGCAAGGACGTAAGGGGTCCGCAAGCCTCCTTGTGTTGTG
>CM056843.1:16860508-16878008 GCA_029853015.1 Chelidonichthys spinosus | reverse complement strand
TTTCATAGATCAGGAAAATTCAATTCTCATTGCTTTTTCTTTTTGTATTATATTGGTATTTAACTTCTAAAAAGAGCACATACAGTAGAATACAAGGCGAGGGAAATTGTATTTTGGCTTTTATTTTGGCGGTACCTTCTACTTAAATAAGGCAAACAGTTAAAAATGTTCTCTCGGGTAACCTTACACTATTATGAGTGATTTAAGGCTCATTGCCTCTTCTTCTTTTACATATTTTCATAGATTATTTTGGTATTTATATTTGAATGAGAGTTGATTGGATTGGAATTATCAGACTTTTTGCCATGTGCAATGAAATCACCTTTTTCCTCCCTCGCCCATTGACTCCTGTTTACAAAAAACAAGCACTGCTATTGAGTAATTATAACGATAAACATATATTTGCTACATTTCCCAGGAGGCTTTTCACGGCAGGCTTTTGCAGGCTTTTGGATCAAGGCTGGGCCATGTGATGAATCTGCCCCCCCAGTTCATGATCATTTGGCCGTCGCTGTGATTGCAGCTGTGTCCCTGCCTCTCGTCTCTGGGCTGAATTGCATTCTGGTCTATTTTACGCCGCCGTGCGTTGGACAAATTGGTGTCTCTGCCTCTTCTGTGATGAGTTTCAATGCCCCCCCGCCAGTGAATGGAACATTCCATTACCTGATGATTGACTCTCGCCGCCCTGTAGGTGATAATGAGAAGGGCGACTCGTAGAGACAGCTGGGCTCTTATTGATATTGGTAGGCGTTCTGTTTTTTTACGTGAGTCGGTAATTGGCTCATGAGAATAAGCATGTTAGTGTTACAGAGATCCAAGTCTGAGGGACTAGATGGCCTGCGGTTTGCTTGCCGATGCAGTGGAGACTCAAAGCTAGTCCTGACAGTCTCTATATAATGACATAATATGAGATGCTGCATTCATTTTTAATGATGGACAACAATTTACACCAGTCTCACATTTTACTCGAGCACTGGAGCATTGTAGATTTGTCTGCTGAACTATTTTGCCTTGCAGTTAGAGCGCCTGCCAGCAGGGGGTGCTGCAGCCCCTTAGTTCCAGCATCCCTGTATTGCTCTTTGTGGCTGAATGGGAACAGCCAGGCTACAACATCTGGAGGGAAAGCAGTCATAGCAGCAGCTTCGAGTGTGAGAATGAAAAAACTCTATAAAACGTATAGTTTAATGGATCTCATTGTTCCCATGTGCATCATCTTGCCTCCATCTTCTGGTTAGTCCGATCCATCTCCCTCCTGCAGATCGGCCTGGACTGAATCTAAAAGCATCAACCGCTGGATAACCGACATGTAAACCATGTATGAATATATTCATGAAACCATGAAGCCTGCTTCCACAGCCGAGATCTAAGTAGCCATCTGCTGTAAACATGATGCAGCATGATCACGCTGAAATTATGCTAATCGCTAATTTCTGCACGCATGAGATGACTACACCAACTCTGAGTGTTTTCTGATTCAACAGGAACCTTTTCCAACCTCACATTTCTGTGTGTGTGTGTGTGTGTGTGTGTGGGGGGGGGCAAACAGTTGATGCAAGAAGAAAGGAGTATGTAACGTACACAATGTGTGCACAGTCGCTGAAATGCACACACACACACACACACTCAGAGATGCTCTCGAGGGGGAAAAGAGACGGAAACAATCACAAGAGCTCGGCTTTGTCTAATGAGCCACAGACAAACACAGAAACCCGGTGTGATTAGATGTATAAAGAGCTGCGAACAAGAGTCCCGCGTCCCGTTTGATGCTGACGAGAGGGATGAGAGCCCGGTGTCCTGTTTGACGCCCACGAGAGCCCGGCGTCCCGTTTGATGCTGACGAGAGGGATGAGAGCCCGGCGTCCCGTTTGACGCTGACGAGAGGGATGAGAGCCCGGCGTCCCGTTTGACGCTGACGAGAGGGATGAGAGCCCGGCGTCCCGTTTGACGCTGACGAGAGGGATGAGAGCCCGGTGTCCCGTTTGACGCTGACGAGAGGGATGAGAGCCTGGCGTCCCGTTTGACGCCCACGAGAGCCCGGCGTCCCGTTTGATGCTGACGAGAGGGATGAGAGCCCGGCATCCCGTTTGACGCCCACGAGAGCCCGGCGTCCCGTTTGACGCTGATGAGAGGGATGAGAGCCCGGCGTCCCGTTTGTCGCTGACGAGAGGGATGAGAGCCCGGCGTCCCGTTTGACGCCCACGAGAGCCCGGCGTCCCGTTTGACGCTGATGAGAGGGATGAGAGCCCGGCGTCCCGTTTGTCGCTGACGAGAGGGATGAGAGCCCGGCGTCCCGTTTGACGCCCACGAGAGCCCGGCGTCCCGTTTGACGCTGACGAGAGGGATGAGAGCCTGGCGTCCCGTTTGACGCCCACGAGAGCCCGGCGTCCCGTTTGACGCTGACGAGAGGGATGAGAGCCCGGCGTCCCGTTTGACGCTGACGAGAGGGATGAGAGCCCGGCGTCCCGTTTGACGCCCACGAGAGCCCGGCGTCCCGTTTGACGCTGACGAGAGGGATGAGAGCCCGGCGTCCCGTTTGTCGCTGACGAGAGGGATGAGAGCCCGGCGTCCCGTTTGACGCCCACGAGAGCCCGGCGTCCCGTTTGACGCTGACGAGAGGGATGAGAGCCCGGCGTCCCGTTTGACGCCCACGAGAGCCCGGCGTCCCGTTTGACGCTGACGAGAGGGATGAGAGCCCGGCGTCCCGTTTGACGCCCACGAGAGCCCGGCGTCCCGTTTGACGCTGACGAGAGGGATGAGAGCCCGGCGTCCCGTTTAACGCCCACGAGAGACCGGCGTCCCGTTTGACGCTGACGAGAGGGATGAGAGCCCGGCGTCCCGTTTGACGCCCACGAGAGCCCGGCGTCCCGTTTGACGCTGACGAGAGGGATGAGAGCCCGGCGTCCCGTTTGACGCCCACGAGAGCCCGGCGTCCCGTTTGACGCTGACGAGAGGGATGAGAGCCCGGCGTCCCGTTTGACGCCCACGAGAGCCCGGCGTCCCGTTTGACGCTGACGAGAGGGATGAGAGCCCGGCGTCCCGTTTGACGCCCACGAGAGCCCGGCGTCCCGTTTGATGCTGACGAGAGGGATGAGAGCCCGGCATCCCGTTTGACGCCCACGAGAGCCCGGCGTCCCGTTTGACGCTGATGAGAGGGATGAGAGCCCGGCGTCCCGTTTGTCGCTGACGAGAGGGATGAGAGCCCGGCGTCCCGTTTGACGCCCACGAGAGCCCGGCGTCCCGTTTGATGCTGACGAGAGGGATGAGAGCCCGGCGTCCCGTTTGACGCCCACGAGAGCCCGGCGTCCCGTTTGATGCTGACGAGAGGGATGAGAGCCCGGCGTCCCGTTTGACGCCCACGAGAGCCCGGCGTCCCGTTTGACGCTGACGAGAGGGATGAGAGCCCGGTGTCCCGTTTGATGCCCACGAGAGCCCGGCGTCCCGTTTGACGCTGACGAGAGGGATGAGAGCCCGGTGTCCCGTTTGTCGCTGACGAAAGGGATGAGAGCCTGGCGTCCCGTTTGACGCCCACGAGAGCCCGGCGTCCCGTTTGTCGCTGACGAGAGGGATGAGAGCCCGGTGTCCTGTTTGACGCCCACGAGAGCCCGGCGTCCTGTTTGTCACTGACGAGAGGGAGAGCCGGGCTTCAAACAGGATGCGAGGGACGAGAGGCTAAACACGTCCCGTTTGATGGCGATGAGAGCCCGGCGTCCCGTTTGACGGCGGCGTAACGCCTCCTGGCCCTGACGGCGGCATAACGCCTCCTGGGTGTAACGCCTCCTGGGTGTAACGTTCTAGCTAAACAAGCCATTAAGTGTGTTTTTTATATACAACACTGAGGTTTTTCTGAAATGTTACAAACTTCAATCCAAACTGTCGGTTTGTTACTCTTTTACTGTACATACGGCATAAACGCTGCAGAATGTGTGGGGGCCCAGCACGCAGCCCTGTGGTCCTCCACTGCTCAGTGTTATGGGAGGGGGAGGAAAGGGCACAGGTGGTTGTTAAGTTTAATTGCCAGCTTGTTTGGGGGCAATTATAAGCAGACTTAAGGCATGTTGCCTGTTGTATATCAATATAACCAGCACAAGAATGGCGTCTATGTCTGCTACTTTCCATTTTACACAACAATTGGATTTCTGTGTTTCACTTCACAGTGGGTGAATTGATCCTGATACCCGAATGACACTAACAGTGTGAGAAAAATATGATTTCAACACAATTTCTGCTCTACTTGCTATCTGTGTGCACCCATCTGGATGATGGTTCATCCCGTGGGTGTCCCTATACTTAACTTGTGACCAGAAGAAGACATGATTGATGAATTGATGAGGAGCTAAATCTGTCAGGAAGAACAGTCTGGTCTTTTGAAGGAGTAGAAGAAGATTATAGGATGAAGACGAGGGATGCATGAAGGAGGGGAAAAAAGGACAAAATCCCTAATCCAGAATTTAATTTCCTATTTACGGTTGATATTTATATAGATTCATTCACACTGATACCATCAGCTTCCCTTCAAATGTCAAGCCTTTTTAACGACACCGCGAACAGCTTGAAATGGGAGAAAGATACGCTGCTAAGAAGGAGTTTGATAGCGTTATAGGGGGAAAAGGGGAAATTCACAGGTTCAGAAATGAAATCTGAAAAGTTTATATTGAAGGTGTTTTACCTCCAGAGGAAAATCACACTTACATATACGGTGACGAATGTTTGCACAGGACTCTAAAAGAATATTAATCTGTTTGCTAAAGCGTGAACCACATGAGCTTAACACGCCAGATGCTATGTTTAGATATATAACTGTAACTGTATATAACTTGATTAATTATAGGAGGATACGTAAGAGTAGTCTCATCTACATTCAGTCTGTAAACCTTAATATTTGTTTACGACAACCAGGGGGGGTCAAAGAACTCCCACCATCACACTTATCCACATTTACAGATCAGATTCACATGAAATATCCACATGAGCCAATTCCTACTTAAATCCTTTGAAATCGGCTCTCCAGCAGTGTAATCTCTTGTGAAATGGATCTCCAGGGAACATGCAACACAATACACAGTAATATGGAATTAAATGATTAAATGAATGGTCGCGACGCAGCGCCGTCTTCCAGCAAACATGATTTGTAGTGTTCGTCGTATTCGGGATTGTTTTTAAATGCACAGGGGTAACGAGTGGTGGAGGAGAGGAAACGTCAAGGAATGGCAATGTGGGAAATACAAATGAGGAAGAGGAGGATACAACATTGATAGGGAGAAGAATACCCGACATCACAGCCACATTAATCTGAGTTAGTCCATAAAGTATGTTTATTTTCATTTTGGGGACTTTCACAACAAATGTATCTTAAGAAAATGCATTGGACTCCAACGTGGGCTTCATGGATGAGCAACCAGGAAAAAAGAGAACATGTTTGGGTTTGCCAAAAGGCACGTGGAAGCCTCCAGAGCAGAGAGTGATGACCAGATTTATTCTTGTTATACTTTCACACACAACTCTCCAACTTTCTTCACAAGCATAAAAACCCCTCGTCTTCCCTCCGGCCCCTCCTCCACTTCTATAGGTTATGAAGAATCTTATCAATATGTAGCTCAATATCTCTTCTCTGTGCAGTCACTGCTGCTACCGCTTCTTCTTCTCAGGTTTATTTTTGTCCGTTCAGCACTTCTCTTATTGGCTTTGTTTTTTTGGTCCTTGGTATTGAGAAATATGAAAGAATGAGTTTTGCTTCTCTTCTATATTGATGGTTTGGGATGGTCCCAGCGTGAAGCTCTAAATGTCATTACTGTAATCTTCTCATAAATCTGATTTGATATTGTGATGGATCTGGCTCTCGGACGATCGGATGGACTTCTGGAAGGTCAGATGCGTTTAAATCGGGTCCAGATTGAAACCTTTAACTGATGCTACGTTCTAACTCTGATGCAGTTATTTGAACAAAAGCCACGATGTTATTTGGTTGCCTGAAGTTTCAACCTTCACAACGTGTGAAGCATTAGAATGGTGGCGATCACCACCATTGTCTGCAGATAACATTTGAAATGCACATAAAGCTTTAAGTGAAGGAGACAAAGGGAAGTAGAAGCCCCATCCTGAATACGTATGAGCGCCGCTTACGGCGTTTTCTCAACGGTTTCCCAGCTTGTCTTGCATATCTTAAAAAACGTCCCTCGCTCGCCGCACTGTGAACACATATTCATCAGTGTGTGTGTGTGTGTGTGTGTGTGTGTGTGTGTGTGTGTGTGTGTGTGTGTGTGTGTGACACTTAACGTCTCCTGAAGCAAACAATATCCAGTTCAGGACTGCAGCTGAGGCTGCAAAGGGGAAGATTAAAGCAATTTACCCTTGTGTCTCTTAAACACACAATCTCTCTCTCTGTCTGTCTGTCTCTCTCTGTCTCTCTCTCTCTCTCTCTCTCTCGCTCAGAACTGAACAGATGGTGATTTTTCATTTTGTTGTGAGCCGACAGTGAGAGACACGAGGACGCGGGCAGAAAGGCAACACGGGCAGTGGAATTAAAGTATTGGGGAAACTGATTGGGCCGTGACGTGTGACACGTCGGCGTCGGCGTCGGCGGTAGTGTGAACTATTAAATTATAGGTGGCCAAGATGCATCTCTGGCACAAGAAAAACAACAATGCAAGGTGAACTTTTGCTCTTCTTGCACATTTACACGACTTTTCAAACAATTTTACAGTAACGACGGTGTGGGAAATAGGAGTGATACTGCAATGAGAAAGGCAGCATTAAGGCTCATAGTGGAACATCCTGTTGCCTCAGAGACGGGAGAGACCAACAACACAGCTGAAAGAGTCCAGGTTGGGTCTTTACAAATAAAGTGCTGCTACGAGTCATCCATTAAGCCATAAGGTTGTGTCACAGTGACGAGGTGCAACATGAGCTCACTAACGATGGCACCGTGACATTATACATGAGCAGTGAGTCGGCTCTGTTTTTAAAAGTGAGGTGTCATCGGGATCTGTTCTGTTCTTACACTGATAGTGAGTGGACTATTAATCGACGTGTCAGTCCTCTTTTATTATTCACTGATGTTTTGTCCCGTCTCAGTCCGGTATTTGGTCCAACATGTGCTCTCCTTTCAGTTGATGTTTGCCGGTGTTTCAGCTGTTTGGGCGTTGTTGTTTTGCTGGTGTTCGGCCTTTGTGTGCACTGATTTGCCTCATTTTTCTTGTGTGATGATTTTCTGTCCACTGAACCTCCATCATTCACTGCAATCATTTTCTTATTCAAAACACCAGCACTCAGGCTTCTGGATAAGATGATTTGTCTGAGTTTCTTCTATTAAAGGCACATGTTTTGTAGAACAGACAGTTTATCTATATTGCCTGTTGTCTAGTGTTTACTGGCTCAGTAGTAGTTTTGTTATAAGCCACAGCATTCTCCCTCCTAGGCCCTGGTCACACGAATACAGCCCTGTTTTGTTTTGGCGTCGGCACCAAAACATGTATCGCATTTACACGTTGTATTGTACATGGGCTCAGTGCATTTACATGATAACGCACAAACCATGCAAAATGCTGTAGTATATACGGCCGGCCTGAAGGTGACACTGTGAAATTGCCACCGAGCACCAAAACAGAGAATGCGCATGCGCATACAAGGGCGACTTCCTTCCTGTCCAAGCTTCCCAATGTAAATAGCAACAATGGCGGCAAATTCTAACGCCGCTTCTGGTACTGGAAGAAAGACAACATTTGTGTGGACAAATGAAGAGGCAGAGCTTCTTCTCCAGGTCACCCTCGACTACAAAACGAGGAGACTGCAAGAAAATGTTGACTGGGAGTCTTGCCTGACAAAATACGCTGACATCATTGTTGTTGTGTGTGTGCGACAACGTGGGTTGGGGGGCGGGGAGGAGGAGGAGAGGAGGCGCGGTGTTATGACGCCAGCGTTTTATACGGACTTATTTATTTACACCAAGTTGCGGCATGAAGACGAGACCCGTATATCCACTCTCAGACCTGTTTTCAAAAAAGTTGCGGACTGGTTGAGAAATACGCGTCTCCGTGTGGCAAAACCGGCAGATCGATATTTTATTTTAACGGAGTCATACAAATACGTCGCCGTGTAACCACGCCCTTAGTTCGCTCATCTCGTCTGACTTTCTTACAGGGTCACTTCTTTTCCAGGAATATTTCTCTTTTGAGCTTCTGGACCGGCTTCTTCATCAGGGAAAGAACCTGTTTCTCTGTGAGCAAAGTCCACGAACACTGTTTACACCACTGAGACTAAAGTAATAATGCACCGTCACTGCCATGGAATAACAATGAGGCTGTAGCTTTAGGCTACTTGCTAGTTAGTTTTCCGACCAGCCACCCAGAACATATTGGAGTGCAGGTTTGTCACAAAATGATCCGCTGTGGGCTGTTGGGGGATAGCCCCCGCCTTCACATGTGAATATTTTGTTAACAGAGGGGGGAAAGATATGAAAATAAGTCGCATTTCGTCAAATTAGGTTTTGAACCATGAAGGGCAAAACCAGCCGGTGTTGCATGTTCAGACGGACGTCTTTGAGGCAGTTTTCACCTTGTACCAAAGACATTAAGCCGACCTTTGTATACGAAAGTCAAATATTCTTGGTAATGATGCATACATTTTTGCAAAATGTGTGCCATCAAGAATTTTAAAATGTTGTGATAAAGCTACACTCGTCAAAACTTTGATATTAAAAGGTGGATTAAATGATGGGTATTGTGTTGAACCCACAGGCTATAAGCGCCACGTGTTTTAACCTCTTTCAGCTCATTGTTTTGGTTTTGTTAGTGTTCATTCTCATGGCTCCAAAAGCAAAACAGCAGATGGGCAAAGTTAATGACTAGCCAGCGGGGCATTTAGCAGCTAAAGAGCCAGATATCGGTGAAGACCAAAATAGAGCTAAAAGGAGAGTCGACGTTGGAATTTAGTGGCCAGAAACGCTTTAAATGATCGTTCTGTTGTTCCATGTCGAATGTGTCAAGGTAATTGTTTAGTAAAAAAATTGAATAAAATTGTATATTTTATGTTTTATTTCATATTGTATATTTTATGAAAAGTGTCTCTAACTGAACACCAATCCAACCATGTATTTGTTTATTTCGGGCATGTCAATTAAATCGTCATCATCACACTTCATCTTTCTTCAAATAATACAATACAATACAATGCTGACCTCCAGTGGTGTAGCTTTCACATTCCCCAGGACATTATGACATCACTGTTGGGCATGGTTGCAGGTGCAACAGCACATAGTTCTGACCACACCCAGGTGAAACATGCTTGAAACTCAGCAGTGAGATTCTCCTTAAAGATAAGAGTCCAGTAGTCACATATGGGATCAGTAGAATATTTTACCGTAACGTAATTTATTACAAAAGGTTGTTTTATTGTTGACAATCAAAACATTTCAGTTCCATATTTTTACTCTTATATTTACAATTTACATTGAAAGATGATGGCTTATTATATAACACAATGAGTGACACATTTGGGCCCTGGAACCCTAAACTGTAAATAGTTTCAAATTTTCACATTATGTTTCACCAACCAGCATAGAGTGACATAACTAGAAGGCAGACCGAAGTAAAGTGGGAGAAATGGATCAGGTTTGTACCACTGTCGAATATACTGCCACGATCCTTTTCCTCAGTGGGAGTTGTGGTGGGTGTGGCGGTAGTTGGGGTTGTGGGGGTAGTGGTGGGTGTGGGGGTAGTTTGGGTTGTGGGGGTAGTGGTGGGTGTGGGGGTTGTGGAGGTAGTAGTGGTTGTTGGGGTTGTCGTGGTAGTGGGGGTTGTGGTGGGTGTGGTGGTAGTGGTGGTAGTGGTGGTAGTGGTGGGTGTGGGGGTTGTGGTGGTAGTGGGGGTTGTGGTGGTAGTGGTGGGTGTGGGGGTAGTGGAGGTAATGCAGGTAGTGGTGGTTGTGGGGGTAGTGGTGGGTGTGGGGCTAGTGGTGGGGGTTGTGGTGGTTGTGGTGGGTGTGGGGGTTGTGGTGGGTGTGGGGTTGTGGCGGTTGTGGTGGTAGTGGTGATAGGGGCTGTGGTGTTTGGTAAATTTGAACAGTTAACATTTAAGTCACTGTCAACTCCCGAGGAGATGTAGGTAACAAATCCTGCTTGGCTACTGCGAGTGATGTTGTCGATCCACTCCTGGTACTCGGAGACACGGGTGTAACCTCCAGGACTCCTAGGTTCAGCGCAGCCGTTACCAAAACTCACGATTCCACTCTGGATCCACGTAAAACCCTTTTTGGTCACGAGTGGTGCACCTGAGTCTCCCTGTGGAAAGAAATTTATGTTGGAATGGGATAGAATCTATATTTATATCCCATAATGCTTAAGAATGCATTCCATTATAAATGCACAAAATGTGGTGGTCACCTGACAGGCATCCTTCCCTCCCTGTCTGAACCCGGCACAGAGCATTTTATCCGTGAGACGACGATGGTAGCATTTGCACTCATTGTTTCCCACAATTGGTAGGTTCACCTCCTGCAGGGTGTTGGATCTGGATGGTGTATCTAATGAATGAGACACATCAAAAGGTCAGACTCCAAAGGGAGTGCAAAAAAAAGACAATCTGCTTCATGTGATTTAAAGTGTAGCAACTGTGAGCTTACCAGGCTGAGTATTACCAAAACCAGCGACCCAGCTGCTAACCCCGGTGTGGAACGTGCTACTTGCTGAGGCTAAGCAGACCGGTTGTATGAAGTCGTTGAATTCCACCGGGTCCGACAACTTAAGAAGACATATGTCGTTTTGGTTGGTGAGGAAGCTGTATGCTGGATGGCGTATGATATTATCTAGGCCCCGTGACACCTCATTCAAGTTTGGACCTGACTGGGTGTGGCGGCCCAGAAAAACCGTTGTGGTGCTGATGTCACTTCTGGAAGACAAAAAAGTGAAATAGTACATTTTAGTTAATTCCTTCACCCTCAGCATCCAGAGCACCTGCTGAGTTTTTACAAAGCTAGTATTAGCATGTGTGTGGAAACATCTGGAATGAATCTGCCTGATAGAAACTGCTGGACAAACAATCTAGTGATACCATTTCTGAAGTATTTCAGCAGCACTTGCCATGTGGGGATACATCAAAAATGTTTTATATGGCATATGTACCGACATGCTATACCTGCGATAATCTTATATTGGCTCTAGAAGTCACATATTTAAAATGACGAGGAAGCTCATACCACTGACCATCTAGGGTCTAGAGACTCTGGAGGACTTTTAAAAGTCTGTTTGTAAATTTCCATGTAGAGCTCACTCTTAAAATGTTTGCAGAGTTATTAGTTCCTCTTTTTGCAAATGAATCCAAGTTGTTCTCATCAGTACATCATGTGTAGACTTGCAGGTTGTTAAATGTGGAACATGAAATCTTGACGAGAAACATGCTACGTAGCAACGTTGCTGGCCTGTGTGGATCCCTCACAGTGATCCCTTACCCTGTTAGGCAGTGAGCAGCTGTCAGCACCCACTGTCTGTTTATTAGGGATCCTGCACAGAAGGGACGACCATCGCTGTTCAAACTGACCAACCAGGGCCAACTTCCTGGAGACGCAGTTTGACCTCCCACAATTCTGAAGTTTGCTACGGCCCGACCACATACTGCAGAGGAAGGAGAAGAGAGTTTAATATGGCAGAGTATGCAATAAATCCACCGTATAGCTGACAAGCAGCAACAAAATGTAATGTTGCTCTTGGATGCTTACCGGGAAGCTGTGAATGACATTCTGAAATTGAGAACACAGAAAAAATATATATGTTAAGAAAACCAGATACCAAAAACAGAGACAGAATATTGAAAGTTTAACTGTGGCTCACTGTAAGGTCACCATTTGCAAAAGGTTTAGAAAAAATCTGATGATTCTGGCTTGCTGGACTGCTTGCTGCATGTTATTCCCCTATACTCTTTCCTTTCATTTGTTGTTTCTCTTAATCAGTTTACCAGAACGTCCTTCTTCGGTAACTGCCGCAGCCCTAGCCCTTCTGACCTGTCTATTATTTCTGGAGACCCCTGGGCCACCCAAGCCCAAAAAGGCTTTTTCAGCTTTAAAGCCTCCTTCACTGCTAGCTCATGGCTCACTTGAATTCCATGTCCCTCGTCTACCCTGAGATGCACGACCACAAATCGATCACTGATCTTTGGCCTAGGGTTTTCTCTCACTTATGATTTTCACTATGCTTGATGTCCAGCCACAAAGCACCAGTCACGTTCAGATCAGGCAGATCCAGTCAGCCACCCAAAGACTCCAAAAAGGCTATACTCTGACTATTGTTTGTACTCATGCACTGAACAGCAACTCAGAGACTATCCTCTCAGTGACTTGCAGTTGCATATAGGTGGCCCTCTTGTTTCTTGGGGAAACTCCAACATCTCGGCAGTCTGCCGGGGGGTTGTGAGTATCCTAACATCTGCCCAGCAAGTGCTTTATGTGGAGGTGAACCCAACTACATCTAGGTGGTACCACTCTCCTGAACCATCTCCGGTTCACTCCCTGCCAGAGAGGTGACATTCCACGTCCCCAGGACCAGTCTGCAAATACCATGAATCGGCATGCTTAGGTCCCCGCCTTTGCCACATGACCCGCACTGCACCCGACGGGGTGTAAATATCACACACCAACGGTTGTAATGAGGTGCTGATCACTGCAGGAAGACTGGAACAAACCAAAACATGCCACGGTCCTTTTTGAAAGGCAACTGTCAATCTTTTAAAAAGGCCTGAGGGCCGAAAACCTCATCGCAACAAAGAGACTCATGTGGACCCAGAGTGTGCTACACTTTTTTTCTGTTTTCATGTGGGTTCTATAAACCAGTCTGCTATATGCTTTTCCTGTGTTTCTGGAGCTTGTTCCAAAAAACCTGCTCTCTAATGATGTTCCACTTGCAGCTACATTTCCAAAGAAGAACCTGTGCATTTGTTCCAGCCACTATCAACCAATAAACATTATAAAGGAACATTTCTTACCTCTAGATAAGAGAAGGAGCATCAGCGTTGATCCACAGAGAAACTGGGAGGGAGCCATTTTTACTGTGCCTCCTTCACTTTGTCCTCACGTTTTAATAACCCCATTTGTGATGCTTAGCTCCGCCCACCTTCTATTAATCCATCGTTATTGGTCCCCCCTCGCCGACCTCCCCATATACCAGAATTCCTGCTGAAGATGCTCTGCACAAATTGGCATTGGAAGAAGCATCAAGTCAAACATGTTTGTCTTGATGCCTGCTTGTTTGCAGCATCCACGTTATCACACACTAATTACGAGCACTTATTTATTACACAATAGTGAATCACCCATAGTCCTTAATTTCCTTAATCATTTCCTTTAATGCTCATGACTGCAAATGTATACAATTATTAACTTTAAAATAGCATCCAGACACTAACCATATATGCTAACTCGTACAATTCTGTTTGATGGTTTACAATGCTTTTCCTCAATTTCCATTTGACCATTTCCGACACGCGCTCTTATGGGGGGGGGGGGGGGGGGTAGACTCTGATTCTGGACAAAAATCTCTGTCAAAACCAAACATCACAAGAAACCAGTCTGCCTCTGACAAAGCCTTTAAAATGTATTTCTTATTCACTGCTTGTAACATGTTCCCTGTTACACCTGGATGTTGTCACCTACTTACCACATTACATAAGGATGTGTCTGCACTTTGTCACACCCACATATCTTCTAAAATATTTCAAACCCAACCTTAAACACGCAGGATGTGTGAGGCACTCAATCGTGCAATATACCACAGTAACAATCAATGAAATCCGATTTCATTTTTGTTTTTTATTTCTCATAATGTATAATAGCCGAGAGAGGACTTTTCAGCTGTAAAACTAATGTTTACAGTGTTTTAATTTTTCATATGTTGTATGAGAAGATTTTATTTATACATTATAATTAATGGGGGGACCAAAGATGACGTGATATTTGTTTTCATGATGTTATCAAATTTGCTATTTAGGTTATTTACAACATTATTAACATAAATCAGAATAACTAATAATAATTAAAGAATAATGAACCAGTATTTAATAATACTTTTTTCACATGTCCTCTGGTGGCTTCTCAAATACTGATGTAAAGAAATGGATGTTGGCGGGTGGGTAGGTGGGGTAGGACATCCTGTGATGCATGACGCCGTTTAGCAGGCACGTTTTAGCCACTTTGCCTGCCCTCCTCCACATGTGTGGTAGTTGTTTTTCTGACAGAATTGTATAGCTTTTTAACCTGCTGTTCATTCTTGAGTCATCAGCGATAGCCAGCAGCTCTTTTGGTACCTCTAGCAGTAAAGTAGGCTGCTGCTGTGATGATAACAGCTGCATACAAAAGGAGGAGTTTTCACCCCAGTAAGGGAAATCACTTTGAGATCTTATGATGGGATCACACCAGCTGTGACGGCAGTTCAGGCTGAAGGGGGTAAGGTGTGTGGGCCAATAACCCCCTTCCCCACCTTTTACCCAACAACTTCTTCCTGCACCCTTGCTCGGCCCACACCCATCTCCATGATGCCAGATTGTGGCGTAAGGTGGCCCCTTCACCTCGCCTCGCTCTGACCATCTTTTAACCCCATCTTTCCTGACTGCTCTTAAATGGTTGATGAATGTCTTGGTCACATAATCTCTAACCCTATCCTCAGACGTTCCAGAATATGAACACCTGTTTAAGTGCTCTGGCCCCACCTCTCTCTGTTCTCTTAGAACATACTGTACCATGATGACAACCCAGACAATAGAAGTGGTACCTGCGTCACTGTCCCAGCCAGTAATGATAGTGTACGCTGCAGATCCACCCATCTCTGCTATTTATCAAAGGTTTGCAACTATGCAATGATGCGCATACATTCAGCAGAAGGTGAGTTGATGCTCTGCTCTCTGCTGCATGTTGCAACCCTCTATTGCACGATACCAAAGCCCGACTTCAGCCCAACTTTTGTCTGTAAATTTTGAAGTACAAACTAGAAAACGACGTGTTGATCTGTTTGGTGACATCTGCATGAAGAATGAGAGTTATGAAGGAATGAGGATGACACAAGTTACGCCCATCAAACGTAGTGGGACATTTTGTTCTTTTGGGATTCAGACACGATGCGCGGCAAAACCCGACTCCTGACATATTTAAATCAAATGAGTTGGCGGTACCCATGTAGACCCACAAATGTCCAGCAGACGTATTATAGTAAAACTATAAAGATGCGTGTCCAACAAGCTATAACAGTTGCAGGTATTGCATGTGTTTACAACAATATTATCCGAGTGAGGCCAATTATCACATTACGCACACCACCAATGACAACAAAACTAATTATACAAAAAGCATCAGGGTGTTGCCCGATTAAAATCAACATAACAAGCATCCGGATGTGTAAAAATACCCACATGGACTTTCGGCCCTGCTGCACATCCGACTGATGTTGTGGTTTATTGTTCTACGCAGTTTATTTGATTATTTGGAGAGTTTAAGAGTTCAATTCAAATTGTAAAATACCAATCTGCATTCATCCATTCATCTTTTGTGTTGTGAATTCATCTTTCATGGATTATTTATCAGCTGATACTCATTCTAAATAGTTTGATCAGACTTCTGCAAAAGTAGTGAGCAGCAGTTTTGAGAAGTTTTGTATGTACTGTATGTATTCAAGCCTTACTGACCTTTGGCCATATTGAACATCCGGATGCCGTTGAGCGTAAGGTCAATGACGAAAGGATGAATTAAAGTAGATTGACGGGTGAGGAGAGGTTGATGGTGGCCGATGTGCAGTTGCAATGATACTGATTAACTGATGGACTCGGTGAAACCTCCCCGTCCCTCTCAATCAGACGGACGGGGACACGGGGAGGAATATTGATTGGAGGCGAGCAGCGAATAGGGCCACTGTCCTCTGTATGTATGAGTCAAAGTGGTCCGTGGTGTGTAATCCATCCAACAACCATATCCTCTTTTTCCCTTCTAAGCATCGTGATATTTCTGTCGTACTTAGGCGACGTGAAACAAAGCGTTTACTTCCACGCCGTCACATCTGGCCACATTAATTATGAAGGTCAGTCTTCTGACTGGTGACGCATGATTAAATGCAACGAGTCATCCCGGCGTAATGGCCAAGTCTGACTCAAGAATTATAATCACCGAGCTGTCATGCCGGGGTGTTTCCAAACACGCGGCTGTTCAGAATCAGGTTGCTCCATTCATATTTAACGGGGGGGTCACAAAGCCGAGAAGACTGGTGATTTAATTTGATCTCATTTCAGCCATTGTGTGTCAGACATTGATATTCATGGTAATATATGACATAAAAACAACAGCAGGAATGTCAGACTCTTGGATACACAAAGTATGTTGACAGTGAATCCTTCACGACTTTCCTCTTCCAACGCCATGAGGTCGACATTTGGGGTTTTTGAGTGAAACGTCTGACGAGGAGTCAAGCAGCCTGTTTACTGTTCATTGTGGATCTCTCAATGCACGACATGTGGAAAAAATAAAGATATATGGATCCAGATCCAGTAAGGGTGCTGTTTGTGTTCATCAGATCCACCTGTCGCTCCTCCACAGTCCAAATATGGTCACTTCCTTTCACTGGTTGCAAAAATGACAAGATGCCGATCGTAAGGCTTCCGAACCGTAGTCCACAAACCAACGGGGTGTCGTCATGGCGACTACGTCCACTTCTTATAATCCGTCTCTGCTTGGAACTCGAAGTGGACGCGTTGAGATCAAACGTCTTCTTATTCTTCGTACATTTGTACATGCGGGCAACCAGCGGCCCTGCCGATAATCCGCAGGCTAGTACTTCTTTTAGAGTGTGTGTGTGTGTTGGCATCGGGTTGCTTTAGTTTTTTAGAAAATGAAAATGTATACATTAGGAACAGACGGCCACAATCTGCTGCTTATGTTTGCATGTGTTTTCATGGCGGTGCACTTGAAAAGCGTCCTCCCCAGATGGACTTGTGGGTAAATGAATTCTGTCCTCAACAGAAAAACAACGGCGTCGATCGCTGGTTGTAATAGCTGTGTTTCACCTTCTCTATTCCACCAGCTACTCGCAGGAATGCAGCTCCTTTCTTGTTTCCTATCTTCTCTTTCAATCACGTTCTGGAACCTTGATGCATCTAAACCCAGCTGATCCGTTACCATAGTGACGCCCGCTCACAATCAGCCCTCCGTACATCCGTGACAATGAGTTCCTGCACATTTTACCCAGCTCTTTTATTTTTGAATTAAGATGAACACCGTGCACCCAGGAAGGATTGGGGGAGATATTATTTTGATTATTTATCAACTGAAAGTTAGTCTTATTTAAACAGGTCTACGCCGCGTTTGATTATACATAGAAATAAAAATGTTTCATATTTCCTATACTTTCCTTTATTTTTTTTAAAATATATCCCAAAAAATTACAAAATCTAATACATTTTGAGGAAATATACTGTATGTATCTCCTGAATAAAACAATGATGCAAGATATTGAATGGCTGTCCGTTTGGGGACATTAATTGGA
>CM056843.1:16773008-16855508 GCA_029853015.1 Chelidonichthys spinosus | reverse complement strand
GCTGCTTAATGTGGCTCAATTTGATTTGGGAGCCTCTCCAGTGGCCTGAAGCCATCACTTCCTTTCATGAAGCCACAGTGACTGCAATGAACACATCATCTAACGACTAATGAATTTCACAAATATATCATCTGCAAGAAACAAACCCTTAATGGTTGTTGTGGTGCTATCGCTGTTGTCTTGAAGGTTTTGACATAAAGTCCGTCCGTAAATAGCCTTGAAAAAGCTGGTTGCTAACAAGCCTACTAAACATAATGAAGCCCAACAGTCCGCCTTTAGTTTCGTTTGTTTGCCACAGAGCGTATTTTCAGCAATAATGCAACGTCCAGAATGCGTCGTCCCTGCAGCACTCTACTGTTGTTGTCTTAGAGACAAACGGTCAGCATCTCTGCAAGTGGAGCATTTCAAATTATTGGCAGAGATCACTCACAACGATTCAACAGTGGAATCAAATTCAATTCCTCCACTTCTACAAGCAGTCGATGGCGAGAGGCAAACGGGTCAGACGGCCTTATTGACCCAACTGTATTGCTTTGACCCTGAAGTGATTGTGACAAAGACAAAAAGACAAAACCTACAAGCAATAAGAGCTCAGAAGAGGAAGAGGTAGAGAGGATTATTGTCTTTGGTGATAAGAGCTTATTAGTCCACGAGGACGCCAGGGAGAAGGGGATGTGACTGAGAGGGATGAGGAGGACGTGAGGGTTTTCTCAAATGGATGGAAGGTTATTCAAGCGGGAGGAAGAGTGACGATGCGTAAATCACGTTTGGGGAAGGATAATACAGTCGGGCACCTACGACACTGCGTCCCTTTTATTTTGCAAGGGACTTCTGTGAATTAACGATAACCAATAAACTGAGTTTCTCTCTCAAAAGTGCCATAGAATACACATCATAATCGCCCGGTTCAAAGATGCTAACGCCACGTCCCAAATCCACACTCGATACGTCGTATTCACACTATCATGGTGAGGAAATAAAGGAGCTGCTCACAGTTGGAATAACTAGTAAACATACCACGTTTGGCACCACCTAGTGGTGGCATCACATCACAGGTTGGACAGCACTGTCACTCTGCACTTTAAAAACCTACTCGGGAATTATCTGGGAGTTGAACTCGACAGTTTAAAATGCACAAGCGAGGCCGGCCGTCATTATCATTTAAAGGACTCCTGTAATTGGCCGCTTTGCTTCGGGGGTCAGATCGCCGGACTCGATCACTTACAGTTCAGTGTTTCCCAGATATAAATATCGTGCAGGAAAAAAGATCCCATGTCATGGGCTTCGGCCGGTGAAAGTTGCAGATCACGCGGCGTGAAGGATATCGGGAGCAAACGTACGTTGGTTATCTCCGATCTATCTCTTCCTGTACGAGCCGGCGTTATTTATCAGGATGGAGCGCTGCAGTCTGATGTCATTTCATGCAGCTGTAAAGTCAGATTTCTATTTGACCAGTGATGACAAGAAAAGCTCTGCTTTATCTGATAAGAGCAGGGATGACTCGGCTGTTTTTAGAGATGCAACATAAACAGCACCCTTGTCTTCCATCCTGACATGATCCAGGCAGGTCAAGAGTTTTATTTTTAGCTTCACAACCTTCCTGGAAAAAGAAGCTGCACAGGGCTCCCACCTTGTGTTAGAGTCATTTAAATTACGGTTATGAGTCACCTTTTTATTGCTGTTTTTCAAGCGGGAACCATCTGCAGGTGAATCTCACGAATTAAATAGACAGAATCGTTCCCTCTCAAAGGTCATGCACATGATCCACCATTCAGCAGTAAGGGTTAGGGTTACAACAAACAAAGGTAAAGTGTTGAACGATGTCGTTGCTGCCGTGAACAAAGTAACTTGATGTTTTTTTGAGTTATTAATCATGAAAAAAGGTTCCAGCTCCTCCAAGTAAATGGTTTTCTCTCCTCCAGGGAAACATGAATCAGCCTTTTGGCTCTTTTCAATGATTAGTTGATTGGATTTGTATTGCAATCATTTATTACCCATTCAAAACCCTCCCTCGATGAAAGTCATAACAACATGATGCATTTACACACACACACACACACACACACACACACACTCCAGACAGATAAGTGAGCCTTTTTCAATTGTGCCTCCATTCTTCCCTTTAACTCAGACATGCATTCCATACGACAGTCAATTTTCCCAACGCGGAACACAGATCGTAATCATCGCAGACGCCACATGCATCTTAATCAAGTGTGGCCGGAGACGAAGCGCCTGTCTTGTGGTCCACTATCTCCTTCAGGGAAAAACATGTGCCTCGAATGCTGATGTGTTTAATTGAAAGCGGTTTTATCCTCCATTTACCACACTCAGCCACGGAGGATTCCAGATGGAGACGAGGAGGAGGAGAGGAAGAGGGAGGAACTATGTCTCTCTGTGCATCACAACTGTCCACGTCCTTTACCTTTAAATAAAAATCATTTCCTGCATGCACATAAAAACAAACAACTCAGCAATATATGAAATTGTACATAAATATGTATAAATATATACATTACACATACTATATATATGTATGTATTTATAGGTACACATATTTGATATATTTATTCATTTATATCTACATATATAAAAACAGAGAAAACACAGAAGACAAAATGACTGCTGTTATTGACTGAGGATGTAAATACCGCCCCCTACAGGACACAAAAAGATGGAGCCCAGCTCCAGATCTTCACAGCAGAGCAACAAACCATCACACTGTCTGACAGGCTTTCTCTTTGGTTCTCCGTCGCCCGGGAGATTTTCACAAGGACCAAAAACCTTGAAAATGAAACCGGCAGATATTGTTTGGGAGTGAAACGACATCTCATGTCTTGGCTGACTCATCGTTCTTTGTGTGCTTGGTTCAACATTCACACAAACACAGGAGCCTGTTCTCCGTCACTTATCCAGGATGGAGAGACCTCTCCGTACCAGTCACATTCTTAAAAGGGTTATTTCTGACCCGAGAGGTCAAAGGCTGTGGAGGATATATGGATTAAAAGGCTCATAATGACCTTCTGTTCCAGTGGACACTTCGCTTTCATTGGTCAGAATGTGCAGCTTTGCCTTGTTTTTTATGCAACCAGTGAAGGGAAGTGACCATATTTGGACTACAAAGGGAAAGCACCCTTACTGGATCTGGATCCATGTGAAATCTGGTGTGAAGCTGCTAACAAAGTTAGCTTTATAGTTCAACTTTACAGCTAAGTGTTAAAGTCATCTTAGTAGCTAACTAGCATTGGTAGCGTGGTAGCGACCTGTCAATCAGCAGGTAAGCTCCGCCCCTAAAGCATCCCCTGTTTCTGGTCTGGTGGACTCTAAGTGTGTGTGTGTGTGTGTGTGTGTGTGTGTGTAAACTGGGCACTTTTAGTCCATTACAGCTAATGAAAACAAAACACCACTAATGTGCAATCATATTTCTGCCATCATTCATTATCAGGTTTTGGGATGCTCACACACACACACACACAGACACACACACACACACCATCATGCATCCTAATCTACCCTTTCTGGGCTCCAGACAGGACGGACCGCAGCGATTCAGAATTTATCAAACATGCACGTGCAGTTGTTGTTCATATCTGTAATATAAGTACTGTTATGGAGCACAGATGGACATCCCCGTCATGTACGTTGTGTGTGTGTGTGTGTGTGTGTGTGTGTGTGTGTGTGTATATTTATTTATTTATTTATATATTATTTAATGTTTTATTTATATATATATATATATAAAATGAATGAAAGATAAATATTGTGTTGTGCTGTTTTGTGGTTATTGGTGAAACAAACATGGATCCTGTTGTTTTGGAAAGAAAGCCCCCGTTGTTGAGAAACAGATGATTAATTATGTATTAATGTGAACTACCTGTGGCGACTTCTCAGCTTATTATTACACAAACAGACTTACAAATTAATTCAAACACATTTATTTAATCTGCTCCCAGAGGCCGGTGATGCCACATCAAAGTTTCATGGCTTCACGAGTCTCCTTGCCTCCCTCTCTCTCTCTCTCTCCCTCCCCCCCTCTCTCTATCTAATTTCACCGTTCAGGGATGAACTGTTCTGGGTTTCCGTTATCCGGTAATTACCGGACTTTGACCGTTAAAATCTGCCGAAGTCCGGTATTTTCTAACCCCTCCGGTCAAAATGTCCGGTGAAAATATTCCCTCCAAGCACAATTTTAAATTGCAAGAAATTACAAGTGAGGACGAGTCGGCGTCAGCTACAGCCCCGCTCATCGATGCCACTTGTGCGCAACGAGACGCCATTGCTGTAATGACAGTGCTCCGCGGTGATGGAGGCTTGAACTTCTTAACAGCCTGTGAAGTTCTCATCAGAGATTTCAGCGAAATCTACCCCGAGTGGGCTAAACTGGCCAAGATAGGCTGCGTGATCCCCGTCTCCAGTGTGCCAGCAGAGAGAGGTTTTTCTCTGCAGAACCGCATCAAAACAGCACAGCGAAGTCGCCTGGGGGAGAACAAGGTGACAAGACTGATGCACATTGCAAGTTGCGGAGAGACTCTGCACACTTTTGATTTTAATTCAGCTGCTGCACACTTCGCTGCAGCAAAAGTGCGTAAAAAGTAAAAAAAAAAAAAAAAAGAAGAAGAAGAAGAAAAAAAGCTTGAAACATGTCAAGGGATTTTGTTTATACAATAGTTTTTATTGCATATATATTTCAAAAGCATAGTGAACTGACTTTTTATTTTATTTCAAGTTGGCAGCACACCGCGTTATTAAATGGTATGAGCCAGTCCAGATGTGTTTTTTGTTTGCAAATTGTTTTATCTGAGAACAGGCCTTCCGTTTCTTTATGTTCATGTTAAAAGAGCGCATTGCGCAATATTTATTTTAGAAGTTACACACGTGAGTCAATTGACGGCACTCATTTTATTTTATACAGACTGTACTTTTCAATAAAAAGGATTATAAATTGACATGCTTTGATATCATTCTTATATATCCTGCATATCATTTATCATTTTAAGATCAATAAATTCAGATAGGTATTTGGCCGGAATTTCAAACATTCGTCCGGTAAATTGAAAACCTGCCGGTAACGTTGTCCGGTGCCAATTTTCTCTAGCGGAAACCCTGGAACTGTTCATTTTTCCCGTTGTTGTAGAAGATAAGACATAACGAGGCAGCTCTGGCTCCACCCCCGGGTCATTAATGTGCACTGTAAAAAAAAAAAATCGGAAAAAAACGGTAATTTTCCGGCAGCTGGGGCGCCAGAAAAATACCGTGGAATAACAGAAAATTACTTTCTCATAAAAATACAGATATTTTCCATAATAAAAATACAGTTTGTAGTTGTAATTTTAACAAGATTTCCCTTATTTTCAGGTTGCTTTTAACGTTTAATTACAACCATTTTCACATTTTAAAACAATTAAATTCCCTAGAAATATAGTAAGTACACGTATTACAAATAATAATGCTTAAATTTACAGAAATGTGCTGTTATTAGTTGGTTTTATAACATTATTTTATAGAAAAAGGTTGTATAATAATTTATATTTGATGTAATATAACTGTATATGACACATGATATAATGTGATTCATCTTTCAAAACATGTCAAAAAACTGTTGAAAAACTAGATATTGGGTTTAAAATTACAACAATTTAATGTTAATTTTAGATCACATCAAATGTATATTTAGTTATTTTATGTTGTTTTTAACATTTAATTACAAACATTTTAGGTTTTAAAACGGTGAAATTACCCATAAAGATGGTAAATTAACATTGAAACAAGAACAGCTACAATTTCCCATTCTCAGTATTTTTATTCAACTGTAACAGGTAACCATTATTACAGCAATATTCAAAAATCAATTACATTAAAATGACTCTGAAACAAACAAAAAAATCAGCTAAATTGGAAATGAAAAAAAAAAGTTGAGTTACCAATTTACAGTATTATTTCTATCCAAGGCATCCATAACTCCATAACTGAGCACTTCTTATTCCCTCCACTTGTAGTCTGACATTTTGGTCATCAGCGTGAAAACTTTTGGACTGACTGCAGGTTGTTTTTGGTGGTGTTCCACTCCACTTTTGATCCCTTGTCCTGATTTCTCTTGAAGAGGCACCTGTCTAATGAAAAGAAAACAATTTTAGTAACTGTGGACTGTACTATATTTGTATACCTTTGCAAAAAGGTTACACAACAGTGCTTTGGGTGCCTTGAAAAGCACAATATAAATACACAAAGATGGCATAGTGACTTTAAAAGTCTGCTATAGAACATATTACACACCATACATGTAAATGTACTTCACAAAAATCCTTTTAAAACTTACCCATGACTGCTGCCACGCGGCGAAACTCCTTCCTGAAGTGATCCTGGACATCCACGTCGACCGACAGGCGACGAACAAAGTCCAGGACGAACACCTTCGACACCGACTGCAGGCACTGGCGATGAGCGCACGGAAGTCCTCCCCTGCCTGCTCCACCGTCCTCCTGGCCGTCAGGTTGTTGCTGGGGGCAAGAACACAGACAACATCTGGTGTACGTGGCACAATAGCACTCACCAGCTCGATCCTCAGGTCCCTGGTGCAAGCCCCCGGCGTCGCCATGGCACCAAAGGAAAGGCATCCCTCCGGCATCGTGACAAACCCATCCACGATGCTGCGAAGGTGGGAGTCCCCAACAAGAAGAACAAACTGGAACAACACAACAGAGAATTATTATCATGCAAACAAGATTATGATCAACATCAAATATCATTTGTCAAATGACTTCCAAAACAACATTACCTGTTTGTCTGGAGAATCTGGTGGGATGACCAACTTGTGGCTCCTGCCGGTACAAGCAGAAGTTGGCCACTTCCTCACGGCATGGCGATGACCAGTTCCATGGGCTAGTTAAAAAGACAAAATCAGTCAGAAATGTCATTCATAATTTATAATAATTATATAAGCATAGCTCTTTCCACTAGGTCAGGTGTACAAATATAGTGAGAAAACACCTAACAATTAAAGTAAAACATTCAATGATATTAAAAAACGTTTGAGTACAAACCAGAGGGTCTGCCGGAGAAAGAGATGACAGGCTCCTGCCTGTCACACCGATCCTCCATCCTCTGCTTGGCAGCAACGGACAGCCAGTGGTTTTACCCGTGAGGCATCCTAAATGAAAAAAAGGCACACTGGACAAAAACGTTATCAGGAATATAACAGTGAAAACTTGTATTGAATGCAGTCAAACAAATAGAAACCCATTCCTCTGGTACTCACAGTGTCCACTGGTCTCCTCCCTCTGATGATTTTCTCCACTGCAAAAAAAAAATCAATAATAATAATTGTGGTTATTCATATAACATCAAGTCATATATCATATCATTTTATTCATCTTATCATACAGAGCTGGAATCTAATCTCTATAATATATAAACGTTCTTAAACATAGGTCAGCAGTGGAAACAAAGTGTAAAATATATATATATATATATATATATATATATATTATACATATACAACTTTTGAATTTATCTTACACAGACTTGCCCCAGCTATTACAAACTCAAACCTTTATAAGCCAATTAATTATTGCAGGAGGCTGCACGTGTACACATTAACATGCTGTATATCATACACACAGCCACTTCGCTTGCGCTTCAAGACTTGTGAAAAAAGTGCATGACTAGCAAAAATATCCATCATATCTCCCCTGTCCCTATTGAACTTGAAACTGCATGAGACACAGCCATGGATATTTTGTATTTGCTTGCAGTGGGATATCTGTGTAAAACGCTGAGTAACTACCGCAATAAATATGAAATTAACAAATTAATTTAAATGCAAACTCATGGTGGAAACCAAAGCACACGACAAATACTACTTAGCTCAAGACCGTAAAACAAACTCACGGTAAAAGGCAGAGCTCGAAAAAGCTATTTACCTCAAGGCCACCAGTCAGCCAGCCAGCTAGCTAGCTAGCTACCTGAATAGCGGACTTAAGCTAACGGCCTTTAACTCAACCACACAGGACAAGATAAGTTATAAATAAAACACGTAATTCTTTTAACATAGTAACCACTATTAACTTTAAGAAAGACAATATGTACCAGTGTTGATAATGTCATTAGCTGTATCAGCCCATGCTGTTGCTCGCTAACGGACATAGCTACGACATAGCCTACCAAGCTAACATATGCATGCTAAATACAGATTAAAATTCATTAATAGTTCAAATAACTCACGGTTCGTTCGTTCGTGCACCAAAAGCTGTCCCAATGTGGTCTCCTCTCGTTGTCCAAGGTCCAAAGTGTCAAAAGCCAGTCCAAAATCCAAAGACAAATATCCAAAAGCCTCTCGTGAGATTCGTAAATGCCGCTCGGAAAGATCTGGAATATACGACTGGCCGATTGAAGACGCAACGTAGTGTATACTGTCTCACTATTAGCCAATCACAGCGCATAAAGATGGACGAGAGCACGTCACAGATTCGACACGCCACAGACATGTCCAGACACGAAAAATAACTAAACAGGAAAAAGAAACGCGGCGACAGGAAGTCCACAAAATAAAAGCGCTCTATATGTCGGATTTATATAAAATATGAAAGCAAAATCAAACATGACTTACACTGACATATTTAAAACAACAATACGTATTACTATGTTGCCATAGTTTACAAATGTATGCAGTGAATTAAGTAAGCCATGACAATGCCACGATTTTAGATCCTTATTGTAACTTCAGTGTACATTGTGTGATCAGCTCCAAACTTCACACAGTTGATGAGAGTCCCACCCTGAACACGTCTGCACTGCAATATTGACTCACAATCAGAGCGCCACCTATTGGCGACATGAAATGTCATGTTTTTACACTCGTATGCGCTCCTTCTCATGTGTCAAATTTGGCCGGAAGAGCCTCCAGACGTTGCTCACGCTTCCTGTCGAAGATTGGGAGGACGCTTTGAATGCCGTTACCGCGCCGTTATGTCTCCATGTAAGAGGGAGCGACGTTTCCAGTGGGTCGCTACAGTCCCAGTGTTGTGGAACTTTGCACCCCAGTCGAGCATGATGACTTTAATCGTCTGATATGGTAATCGACATGAAAATTCAGGCAAGGGACGACCAGCGACGTGGCATGTGGCCAGGCCAGGCTGCCCTGCACTGGCAGGCGTTCGTAGCACTAACCGAGTTGGCTATGCAAGGGCCCATTCATCACTGCGCAGTTTTAATTGTAGTTGTTTTCAATGAAAACATAAGTCAATTAACAAATAAATTACAGTAAAATTAGAAATTAAATAGTTATTTTACTATTCATTTCTCAGTAATTTTAAATGATTTTTTCCCTTTTTTAGTTTTAAACTTGAAATTTACAGTTTATTCCTTTAAATAACAGACACATATTTGTGAAATTACGATACATTTGTGAACGTATTTTAACAATAAATATATGTATTTCTAATGTGTTTTTTTTTTTGTAAAATAACAGAAATATTGTGTGTTTTCACAGTTACAATGATTTCATGTTATTTTACATTTGACATGTAAAATCACAGTCTCTTTTTGTAAATTGAATGGTATTTTAAAAATACAGAATAAATATGTAAAATAAACAGTAAAATTCTGTTATATTACAATTTTTTTTTACAGTGTGATGAAAAGGCGAGGGGATAACGAACCATGCCAGGCGTAGAAGACTAACCTGGCTGTGTAGAGAGCTAGTACACTAGTGTGTTTGTGGTGTAGAGAGCTAGTACACTAGTGTGTTTGTGTAGAGAGCTAGTACACTAGTGTGTTTGTGTAGAGAGCTAGTACACTAGTGTGTTTGTGTAGAGAGCTAGTACACTAGTGTGTTTGTTTAGAGAGTTAGTACACTAGTGTGTTTGTGTAGAGAGCTAGTACACTAGTGTGTTTGTGGTGTAGAGAGCTAGTACACTAGTGTGTTTGTGTAGAGAGCTAGTACACTAGTGTGTTTGTTTAGAGAGCTAGTACACTAGTGTGTTTGTGGTGTAGAGAGCTAGTACACTAGTGTGTTTGTGGTGTAGAGAGCTAGTACACTAGTGTGTTTGTTTAGAGAGCTAGTACACTAGTGTGTTTGTTTAGAGAGCTAGTACACTAGTGTGTTTGTGGTGTAGAGAGCTAGTACACTAGTGTGTTTGTGTAGAGAGCTAGTACACTAGTGTGTTTGTGGTGTAGAGAGCTAGTACACTAGTGTGTTTGTGTAGAGAGCTCGTACACTAGTGTGTTTGTGTAGAGAGCTAGTACACTAGTGTGTTTGTGGTGTAGAGAGCTAGTACACTAGTGTGTTTGTGTAGAGAGCTCGTACACTAGTGTGTTTGTGTAGAGAGCTAGTACACTAGTGTGTTTGTGGTGTAGAGAGCTAGTACACTAGTGTGTTTGTGTAGAGAGCTAGTACACTAGTGTGTTTGTGGTGTAGAGAGCTAGTACACTAGTGTGTTTGTGGTGTAGAGAGCTAGTACACTAGTATGTTTGTTTAGAGAGCTAGTACACTAGTGTGTTTGTTTAGAGAGCTAGTACACTAGTGTGTTTGTGGTGTAGAGAGCTAGTACACTAGTGTGTTTGTTTAGAGAGCTAGTACACTAGTGTGTTTGTGGTGTAGAGAGCTAGTACACTACTGTGTTTGTGTAGAGAGCTAGTACATTAGTGTGTTTGTGGTGTAGAGAGCTAGTACACTAGTGTGTTTGTGGTGTAGAGAGCTAGTACGCTAGTGTGTTTGTGGTGTAGAGAGCTAGTACGCTAGTGTGTTTGTGGTGTACAGAGCTAGTACACTAGTGTGTTTGTTTAGAGAGCTAGTACACTAGTGTGTTTGTTTAGAGAGCTAGTACACTAGTGTGTTTGTGGTGTAGAGAGCTAGTACACTAGTGTGTTTGTGTAGAGAGCTAGTACACTAGTGTGTTTGTGGTGTAGAGAGCTAGTACACTAGTGTGTTTGTGTAGAGAGCTCGTACACTAGTGTGTTTGTGTAGAGAGCTAGTACACTAGTGTGTTTGTGGTGTAGAGAGCTAGTACACTAGTGTGTTTGTGGTGTAGAGAGCTAGTACACTAGTGTGTTTGTTTAGAGAGCTAGTACACTAGTGTGTTTGTTTAGAGAGCTAGTACACTAGTGTGTTTGTGGTGTAGAGAGCTAGTACACTAGTGTGTTTGTTTAGAGAGCTAGTACACTAGTGTGTTTGTGGTGTAGAGAGCTAGTACACTAGTGTGTTTGTGTAGAGAGCTAGTACATTAGTGTGTTTGTGGTGTAGAGAGCTAGTACACTAGTGTGTTTGTGGTGTAGAGAGCTAGTACGCTAGTGTGTTTGTGGTGTAGAGAGCTAGTACACTAGTGTGTTTGTGGTGTACAGAGCTAGTACACCAGTATGTTTGTGGTGTAGAGAGCTAGTACACTAGTGTTTGTGGTGTAGAGAGCTAGTACACTAGTGTGTTTGTGGTGTAGAGAGCTAGTACACTAGTGTGTTTGTGGTGTAGAGAGCTAGTACACTAGTGTGTTTGTGGTGTAGAGAGCTAGTACACTAGTGTGTTTGTGGTGTAGAGAGCTAGTACACTAGTGTGTTTGTGGTGTAGAGAGCTAGTACACTAGTGTGTTTGTGGTGTAGAGAGCTAGTACACTAGTGTGTTTGTGGTGTAGAGAGCTAGTACACTAGTGTGTTTGTGATGTAGAGAGCTAGTACACTAGTGTGTTTGTGGTGTAGAGAGCTAGTACACTAGTGTGTTTGTTTAGAGAGCTAGTACACTAGTGTGTTTGTGGTGTAGAGAGCTAGTACACTAGTGTGTTTGTTTAGAGAGCTAGTACACTAGTGTGTTTGTTTAGAGAGCTAGTACACTAGTGTGTTTGTGGTGTAGAGAGCTAGTACACTAGTGTGTTTGTTTAGAGAGCTAGTACACTAGTGTGTTTGTGGTGTAGAGAGCTAGGACACTAGTGTGTTTGTGGTGTAGAGAGCTAGTACACTAGTATGTTTGTGTGTTCAAATTGCCTTTAAACCAACTTGGCAATGATGTAAAGCACAAAGCCGAGGTCATGTGACTTGCTGCTCATTTTCTCGTGCCCTCCTTGTTGTGAAGGAAATGAAAGGCACAAACAACAACAACAACGAGGCTGAGGTCAGGTTTGGATTCCCCGCCTCTGCTTGTGGAGCTCGGTCACCCTCACATATTTATTATTATTGTTTATTATATACGTATCCTGGCTCTCGGAGGTGCAGCCCGTTGTGTGCTCGAGCCCGATGGGACAGGTGCATGCATTTAGGAACATCTCCGCCTCAGAGCAGCTTTAATTCAGCATGCAAATCAAACAGGAGTGTGTGTGTGTGTGTGTGTGTGTGTGTGTGTGTGTGTGTGTGTGTGTGTGTGTGTGTGTGTGTGTGTGTGTGTGTGAGAGCGGGGCGAGCGAGGCAGAGTGGTGGAGAGAGAGAGATGTGAAGGGGATACAGGTGCAGAAATGCCTCGCTGTGATCTCTAATTCTCTGTTTGGAACAAACACAGACGCCTTATCCAAAAACGCAGCCAGCGGGGCGCCAAGCGGACGCCCAGGAACGTGTGATGAATTTCCAGCCGGCGTGCGTGGCAGATGTGAAGACGGGGATGCTCAATGTCAAAGGTCGTGGCAGGACAACGGGTGTAAACAAGCCAAAGACAACAGCAGCATTAACATGAGAATATGACCTCAGTCCACTCAGCGTTGTGTTTGTAGTCTCTATGACTGCTGATGTTATGACAAGAAGGCACCTCTTTCATTCATAATAACACTTAGAATAATCAGGACACAATAGTCCAGAGACAACGGCACTTTATTTATTTACAGTACAATTCATAGAAATAAACATAACACAACATCATTAGTTCCAATCAGAAGAAAATAGAATATAAAGCTGTAGCCAGTTAGCTTAGCTTAGCATAAAGACTGCAAACGGGAGGAAACGGCTAGCTGAGCTCTGGAAGCATTGTATAAAACAAAAAAGGTTAAAAAGTAAAACATTTGGACGGCAGCGGACCAGATGTCTTGTCAAAACAAAACCGTTTGTACATGTTTTCTCTTTTGCGCCTGAAATAAACAATATATATCTCTATAGCAATGAACAGACAAAAATCTAATGTTAATACATTTAATGGGCTCTTTTCACAGATGTATAATAAGACCTGGACACGCCACCCAGTAGCCAGATGTGGTATTTCAGTGAAAAGTCCTTCATTAATTCTTTATTGCATTTCCCCGAAAATTGAACACATTTTTTAATACCATTTGTGTTCGTATCAACCAAATATTGGTAATGATACCTCTGCAAATGTGAAGATTTGCGGCTTTACTTGAAAATGTAATGTATTTTTAGACCACTTGGATTTTCTTCTATTATATTGTGATCGGGGCACCTCTGGGTACCTCTTGGGAGCCCTGAGTTTTGGAGACTGCTCTAAATGAACGGTGCATATGAGTTCCTATGTCGGACCATCGTGGTCTGGAGAGCGTAGCGCTGTAATTCGGAGACAGCCGGGCGGTGACACGGTGGGAACGGAGTCAGGAAACGCTCCGGCTGGTCCACCAGAGGCAGGTGCAGACGCTGATCCAGGCAGCGAATGAGATGCAGCCGTGCTTCCTGTGACTTTGTTGTTTAAGTCATATTTTCTCCTCCATAAAAGAAATGTACTGCTTCTAATTTTCTGCACCATCAGCAGTTTTCCCATCAGTGGTTTCAGACGTTAAGGTTTTCCCTGAACAAATGGCAAAAAGCAGTTAAAGTTAAACTTTTTATTTTGGTTTTTACTGACGGAAAGTGTAACGTGTGATTGCGTCATTATTTTCTTTGCTTTTCAATCCCAGATTCGCCCCCAAACGGGTCCCATAAAAATAATGTTCAACGGTATATAATGTGTTTTATTTTGGCAGGCCGATAAACACGCTTGTCAGATAGCTTATCGGAGGAAAAAACATCTACTTTCATTGAGAAACTCCACCGCAGCTGCTATTTACAGCAGTTATACAGCTGCCAAACAGACCTGGAGGAAAACAATCAGATGTCTTCCAGAAAAACAGAAAACACTCTTTATTCTGCCCCCCCCCCCCCTCCTGAAGGAATTAAGTTGTTTTTATGCACTGATGACTGAATTTCTCTGTAAATCCCATGAAACAATCACAGGAACAGTCATCATGAACAAAGTCTTGAAGTCGCATCGCAGTGGAAGTGTGAGTGTTTCCAGATTTTGGTCTTCCCCACATACACCACCCTGAGAGGAAGGTGATGACCTCTGACCTCGTCTCCTGGAAGCAGCGCTCTGTCATTTTGTCAACTGGTTTTTAGACCAAACTCGGCCTGCGCAAACACCAAAATCCCATAATGTTTTCAGTGCATAAAAATCTGTTCTCAGCTCGTTTATCATTACATGAGCAGCACAGATGGATGACGAGAGGCGCTCCACCCATTTACATGGAAGTATTACAGTTCACCGGGCCGTCACGCCATCTGGCAGGCGTGCAATTATCACTTTATTATACCTTCTTATAATCTCTGTCCAATTCATTGGAGCCGTCTTGCACAGCAAGTGACGTGCAGATAGCTTGTATTTAGATGAAAGATAACTTTGGGTTTAATAAATCAGTGGAAGGAATTATTCTCTGTAATTATGGTCACATGCATCAATGTCTGCCTGTTTTGGCCTGGTCTCGGCATAGAAATATGTTTTCATATTAAACAAAGTCTTAACATCTGACTAAAATACATCAAAATCCAGAGGTTTTGCAGACTGTCCATTTAAAACATACTTTGCACAGACATTAGTAAATCAGAAAAGGCACTTCTCTTTAGTGGGCGGTCCTCAGTGTTTTACAAAGCCATTAAAGTTAATGAAGTGTCTGAAAGTTCCACTCCACTCCTACAGCATCCACCCCATCAAGACCTTTGACTGTAAATATATACATATATATATATATATATATATATATATATATATATATATATATTACAGTACAGACATCTCCTTGATTTTTGTTGTTTTTATGTGTGTTCACGTTTCCTGAAACATTCAAAGTCTCAGCAGGCCCGTGTCACATTGAGTTGTGATTTCCACTTTGACTTCAGAGGTAATTCTGTTAGGTTCTCACTCTGACACCCCGCTTAATAATCACTGTAACCTTCGTCTTCTCATCTCTTCTAGTCCTGGGTTTTTCTTGTGATGTTGGAACTGTGTGTCACACACACAAACTTTCATTAGGTGTACAGGCCTGACACCCTGTCGAGAGGACTGCCATACCAAATGTCATCGCCCACTGTGATGTGATCCTGCTGCTCACCAGCGTACTCTGTTTATATTCATGTATGCGTTGACCTGTGTGTGTGTGTGTGTTTGTGTGTGTGTGTGTCAGGTTTAGAAATAAGCATCCAAAAATTGTTCTTTTTCCCAAGGCGGCAAAGTGAAGCCATGCTGAAGTGCCTTACAATTGCTTTCTGTCTGCTGGCCATCAGGGGGCGACTCCTCTGGGTGTAATAAGAAGTCTGATTGCAAAATGACCCGACTTCTCACTTGATGTATTATCGATAGGACAATATTAGATCTGAGCTTGGATCGCGATAAATTTCTCTGAATAATTGAATGGTGAATCTTCATGATGGGGATAATCATGAATGCCTCTCGCTGTCATGGAAGAAAAAAAGAAAAATACAACCCAGTTAGAAAATGTATTCATTCAAATAGAAGGAAAAGAATTTGCAACACAAAAATAATTTCCAGTCTTTTTATTAATTGATCATTTATTTATCAGGGAGACCTTATGATTTATTATTAATATTATTATTTAAAATAGTTTGATTGTTTGTTTCAAAAATTTTTCAATTCATAAAGTGTCTAATTAGTCTATTATTTACTGGAAGTAATAATACTGAGCAACAAGTCAACTCATACGACCACAGTTGTCGTTGGATCACTCGAATACGACCTCTGGAGCGTATTGCGGAGATTCTTCCGCAGCGATAGTAGGTTAAGGTTAGGTTAGGTCGACGTGAGGCGGTCTCTGATGAGTGAGGGTGGGGTGGTTAGGTTTAGGTCGACGTGTGTGGGTCTCTGTATGATTGACAAAAAAGGCAGGGGGGGTAGAAGATGTCGTGGAATCGGGGTAGGTTTAGGTCGACGTGTGGGGGGGGGGGGCGATCGTCTGAGACACCGGAGTGTCGATATTTACTTGACCGCTAGAGGGCGCGCTATTTTGAAACGTAACATATGGTCGTAATTCGGTGCTTGACACACGACCTATGTGGTCGTTTTCTCGAGGAGGACAGTCTGGGGGGCAGTGGACTCTGATTGGACGTTTCTGTTTGTTCCTCTGTAATTTCACAAGACACCACGGTTTTAGTTTAGTGGTTTATGTGTGTGTGTGTGTGTGTGTGTGTGTGTGTGTGTGTTCGTCTCACTCACATTTATCCCTTTTAACCTTTTGAGGCTCGGTCGCCCACCTCTCACACAAATCCTTCTTACAGGGGGTTTTCACTCGCTCACCCTCAACTTTCACCCCCCCCCCCCCACACACACACACACACACAACCAACCTGCATGTAAAAAGAAATGAGATTTCATTCACATACTCTTAGTCCCACATTATGCATATTGAAAACGTGACACACACACACACACACACACACACACACACACACATACATCTGTCTCACCTCTGCTGCTTTCACACTCGTGTCCTCCTCGTTCTCCAAATTGAATTAGCTGGTAGTGAGGCCAGAGCAGGCCTATTACACCACATAATTACATCCATCTAAGCTGCAGCTCCAACTAAACCTTCTCGTCCCTCCTCGCCGGCTCCTTTCACCCTTTTTCACTTCATCCTTATGTGCACCTGTTGTCCTTTTTGTGCTAATTAAATTCCCCCGGTTTGTTGGCACGGAGGCAATCATGTCCAACATGTCGTTTGAAATCCTACCCGTCTATGTGATATGTGAACGCACTGCTGAACCAAGCAAACCTGCATCCTCTCTGCTGGCCACCAGGGGGCGACTCCTCTCTGGTTGTATAGAAGTCTATGAGAAAATGGTCCTACTTCTCTCTGCTGACCACCACGGGGCGACTCCTCTCTGGTTGTATAGAAGTCTATGAGAAAATGGTCCTACTTCTCTCTGCTGGCCACCAGGGGGCGACTCCTCTCTGGTTGTATAGAAGTCTATGAGAAAATGGTCCTACTTCTCTCTGCTGGCCACCAGGGGGCGACTCCTCTCTGGTTGTATAGAAGTCTATGAGAAAATGGTCCTACTTCTCTCTTGATGTATTATCTCAGTAAACATTGTAAAAATGAGTTTATGGTCTCAATCTCTAGTTTCAAGTCTTCTTCAAACCAGCATGATGTTCATTTAGTACATTATGGTCCATTTAGAGTCCACCAGACCAGGAAGCAGGGGATGCTTTAGGGGGCGGGGCTTACCTGCTGATTGACAGGTCGCTGCTCGGGATGGAATCACGTATTTGAAGGGCTTACCAAAGAGAGGGATTAGATAAGATCCTGCAGTCCAACTTGTGGTAAAGAAATAGATTGAGGGTGGCAAAGCATCAGCTGGTCCAGTGAATCACAGTTTCTGCTGCAGACGGGTCAGTGAACCTGACTCTATCAGTTACTGCAGGGACGAGTGCAACAGGATGTGTTTTCAGCCTCAGTGGCGAAGGCTACCGCGGGCCCCGTCCTGCTCACCATAATATGCTGCCCTTTTACTGCTCGTAAATAACTGGGTTTTCTGGGCGCTACCATTTTTAATAACAGATATGAAACCGTACAGTTCTTTAGTCCAACCGGAATCGGCAGAGAAAATCACTCAGGCTGCTTTAGCAACCACTCGGGACTTATTATCCCCTTTCAAGTGGACTCAAAGTCTCCACAGTTCAGCTATATCCCATCATGCATTACTCTGAAGGAAAAATGACAAGAGTAGAGAGGGCATCGTGATTGAGACAAATCTATGAAAATAATATATTTCATTGAAGGCAGACGGGTCAGAAAGTACTCTGTACTTATTTATTAATTTGTGAAAATACTCTTATTGCTGCCACATTATTGCCTTTCATGCTGACCTTTCACAATAAAAGCCCGAGACTGGGGAACTTAAATAACTTGCAGCATTTCGATAAGAGGCAACCCTGACAAAATAGCTCACAATATTGATTTATTAAATGGGTTTATTATGGATGGTCTGCCAGTTGATCTGGTTTTTAATTGTGTAACACCTGTGACATAATTAGTCATAATTAGTGAGTAGAGTCAAAGAGCTCAACTATATAGTGCTATATTATATTATTCCATTATGTAGAAGTTACTGATAGTTAATGATTTTGGACTTTTCAATACTGTACGTGTGAAAGCATTTACTTCCTACTAGACCTGTCAATGTTCCTCTAATATACTATTCAAATTTCATTACATATTTTTTTTCAATATTCAGCAAATTCAGCCTTTTATTAATATTAACTACAATACACAGGCTTATACGTTGCCAATGCCATCATCAGCAATGTGTAGTTTTACTTCCTGTCCACTAGAGGGCGTTCCAAAAACATGCCCAATAAATATGTTGAATCACCAACAGCTGATAGCTTTCTACATAAGTAATAATTAAGACTGTCGGTCTCGTTCCAGATGAACCATCATGAATCATGAATGATTTGCTAATGTTAGGAAACACGTTTCTCAAAAACAAAAATCAAATCCTAATTTGAAATAGTCCAGATGTTTTGACTATTGAAATGATATTAGATTGCCGAAGTTGATTCCAGCAGCCCTACTTCATACCTGAATAGATTGTTCGTCAACCTGTGTGGTTAAGCTCATGTTTGAGGACGATGTTGAAGGACGCTCACGTCCAGCAGGTATTTATTCCTCTTGTGCAGCACAATCCCACACAAATAGCTCCCCTCTGGTTTTCCTCCCTGCTTCCAGTGTTTTCTTTCCTCTCCACACCTCCCTCCCACCGGTGCTTCCTCTGCCTCCTGTAATAATAGCACAGTTACCACAGAGAGAGCAATTACATCAATTACCCCTCGGGGAGAGAACCGGCGTTATACGCTAATTGAGCCGCACGCCGGAGGTGAGAGGTGGTGATTATCGGATTGGCCAAGTGAGGCTGGAAAGCTCAGGGCCGATGGACTAGCATGTGGTCGCCTTGGCGAGGTCTTGGCGTTAACGTACAATCTTTGTTCGGGATGCTCCTCCTCGAGTGCTTTGGTAGCGCACCAGTTGTTGCATGCTAGTTGATTTAGACTGATTAGCTTAATCAAGCTCAATGGCTCCTGTCATGTGAGTTTACATGTCCGTTGTGCCAAGTGGATGTAGTCATGGTGACGTCACCTGGTTTTGAAGCCTCTAGTTCGGCATTTTGGCCCTTGACATCTGTTTTTTTTTGCAACCAGTGAAAGGAAGTGACCATATTTGGAGTGCAGAGGAGCGACGGGTGGATCTGGCGAGCACAAGCAGCACCCTTACTGGATCTGGATCCATGTGGATTCTGGTGTAGAAGCTGCTAACAAAGTTAGCTTCTATAATTCAAGATCGGCTTTACAAGTAAGTGTTAAAGACATCTTAGTCGCTAACTGCATTGGTAGTGTGGTGTTGTGTACCATTACGCCCCTATTAACCACGTATACTGGTAAATACTGGTGTGTATACTGGTGGTATATAAGGTGTGTGTGTGTGTGTGTGTGTGAGCATGCAATCTAAATATAGGGTAGCATGAAGTGCTTCCAGTAAGTTACTGGATCATGTCCTCCATGTCTCTGAGGTGTAATACATCTTCTGCCTCCAACCCCAAATTCCTAATTACTGCAAGCCAACAGGGAGGCAGACACACACACACACACACACTTGATAGGTAAGACCCACATGGTGAGAGACGGTGAAAGCAGGAAACGGTTGGGCGAGTGTGAGCGACGCTGAGAAAAAAAGAAAGCGCCCTAATTACAACGTGTACTGGTGAAGCCCTTAAACGCTTCAAACAGCTGGTACGTAATCTCCCTCCTGGACAGGACGGTTACGATGCCAAGCAGCCAAACAGACCATAGTGTCAGCCCTGGGAATGTTGCCATGACAACAGCAGCATCCCCCCGGCTCGTATTCTGGACCATTGTCAGTCAGAGCAGCCTCCTTTTTGTTTGATATTCATAGAAAAGTGTCATTTCTCCCTCCAACCAAATGGTTTCCTGTTACTGGCGTCCATCGGGTTTCTTCTGTTTGGACCTGACGGCCTGAGAGGTATTGGTTGTCGGGAACGCTCCAAGCATCGCTGTTTTCTGGAGCTCAAGGAAGTTGTCACTTAGTGCACGGCTGAGCTGCTGGCGAGCAGCTCTGAATAGCGATGGCGTTCTGAGTCACGGCGAGGGAAATCTATTTGGTGGGAACTAGTGTTGCTTGTGAGGGACACGCCTGTGACATGTTCGACGGTGTAATGTTTAAATACCCCTGAGGATGATAGGAGACTAATACAATACATCCTCAGGGGAGCATGTTGACATTTATACAAAAAAGACTAAATGTTGTCCTCGTTAAGGTGCAAGAAAGTATACTCTATCGTCCGTCCGTTCGTCCGTCCACGTGTCAACCTCAGGGTGGTGCTTACAGCAGAGGTCATTTGGATTCATCCTCTGGGACCATGAATGTCTGTACATACATCCGGTACATGTTATTTCTCTGGACATTCGACCTGCCTTCACTGTTCCAAAAGGTTCAAAGAAAAAAGAATGCAGTCAAGGAGGTTATTACCAGCAGAGCCTTGGAGTGCTCCATTAACCCAAACATTCACTCTATTCAGTCTGGAGAGCCAATCAGACTCCAAGCCTCCTCCACGTTATTCAGTCTGGAGATGAGAGCCAATCAGACTCCAAGCCTCCTCCACGTCAGCAGCATTACACATGTTTCCTCTGAAGCTTAAGGAACAGCAGCTCTCAGCTCCTCTCTCATTTCAGATTAAAGGACGTGCAGATTCAACCCCTACCCCTTCATATTTAGTTCCAACCAAACAAACACCTGTTAAACTTTCCATTTTAAAGCCAGCCAACACTCTCGCCAAAGCAGTGGATCCACTCCATCAGCACTGTTGCATCCAACACAATACAGCAAGGGAAGAAAATAAACATCATTATTTTGTCAATTCATCAATCATCAATAATAATAATAATTCATAGGCCTTATGTAAGTATTACGTATGTTGGAAAGCATAAAGAGGGGCAATGATCACTTAATATGGAGAAAGAATACTAAAAGAAAATAAATGAATATATAAAGAAGCGGCCCTATAAATAATACAAATATATAAGTGCCTTAGTGGGATTATGGGACGGCTAGTGAAAGTCTGGAGACTTTTGAGGTTAATTCATCGAGACTTGTAAGTTATGAATTATTTTGGAAGGTTTGAGTGGGTTATGATTCATGACGACTCAAGTTATTCTTAAAACTGTAGTTCTAATAACCTGTACGACTTGTCGGAGACTGCAGTGTTGGTTGATGGTTGTGCTGAGGAAAAAGAGTGAGATGTTTTTTTGCAATATAGTTTTCCTCCAAGTCCATCTGGGATGTATTGTTATTGTTGCTTTGATGGATCCATTAAGAAGATATTGTGTTTGGGTTTTGCCAGGTGGTAGTGGTGGTGGGAGATGAAATGGCTTTTAAACTTAATGTTACAGACTTTTATGATGTTTCTCCAGTGATGGAAATCAATCCGTGTCATCACCATATTAAGGTTCTAAAGTAAAAGCTTCTGATTCTCCGGTTCAGGGAAGTGTTTGTTGTGACAGTGACTGTGAGAGTAAAACGAGTGTTGCAAATCTCAGCTTTCTAAAACCATTTTTATATGTGGAAATCTGGATGTAAAGGACCAGCATGATTAAAATACATTCTCCTGGAACGATCTGCTGACCTGGCACGCAGTGTTTCAATCCAAACTCTGTCAGAAGGCTTGTCCTCGAGGAAGGAACCACTGCAACGTCGCAGCCTTCCTCCTTCACAAGCACTTTCTAGAAACGACAAAACTTCAAACTGCAGATTACAGTTTAATGGGGGGGGGGACATCAGAGGATGTTCACAGTCATACACTAACATTGCACTTGGCAAGGAACAGCAAACACCTGTGGTGTTTTCCAGGTCTGAAAAGGTCTTGGATGTAGAATAAAGGTCTTGAAATGTGTGTTGTATGTGATGACATCTATGATAGAACAGAGAAAAGAAGATCTCCATATCTGAGGGACTGAAAACAGCATTTCCTGACATTTCTTTATGAAAAATGACTTTTGATGATGAACAGATGATGAAAATAGTTGGTGATTATATTTCTGTGGATCTGTTAGTGGAATTAGTTTTCCTTTCATTTGTGGTCCTTCTGTAAAAAGCTGTCTCCAAACATCATGTTGGTTGTTTAGAGGACAATAACATCTCATTTAATGTGATGAACAAGTGACAGAATAAGTAGACTGAATACTGACCATTGGATTGATACAAATATGGAGTTTACCACAGCTGGAAGGGGCTGGAAAAGCATGGAAATGCACCTGGAAGTGCTTGAAAAGTGCTGCCTCCGCTTATCTGTATGATACTTGCTAGTGTAATCTCCCTCCGTTGTTGCCGTGGTTATCATCGCCTTTTTCTGCATCTCAGCAGCGTCACCACACCGGCAGATGAAACAGAAGGTCAAGCACCTTCAATAAAGGCACAGGAAAGCGTTTCGGAGCATTTTATTGTTTATTAAAGGATACCAATTTCTTTTAAAAAGTAAATTTTTGTTGCTGTGACTCTTGAGGTCGGCCCACGCGTCTCAGATTGTGGTTCAGAACAAAGGTTTTCTTAAATCCGAGGACTTTTGTTTTCGAGGTTTAAGGATGAAGTTTGACTCCTTCAGGAGAAAAAGCAGTGTCATCTGCGTATGTGATAAACTGCCTATTAGGGAAAGTGCAGCAGAATAAAGTAAAGAAGAAAGATGATAAAAACTCTTCCCTGGGAAAGTGGCTGCAGTGCAGAGTGATGTACCTGTTCTGACCTGCTGGATTCTGCAGGAAAGAAAATCAACAATCCATGAAATTAAACCGGCTTCAAGGGGAAAAACACAACCTTTGTCTTTGCTTTCTCAAGGTGAATGTGCAATCGAGTCATAATTGTGTCTTCCACCCTTCTGGAGGCTTGACGGGCAAACTGAAGGGAGCCTGAAGTTTCTGTTTGTGATAGAAAACACGTCTTCACCAGACATTTATGTGTTCGTGCACCACGACTTCAAACACTTCACCGTGTGCCGAGTATTGCAATAATGTATATCACGTTGTATTGCCTTTTATGCAGTTTATCTGTTTTCTCCTGGATCATCTTCACTCACAGTGCTGTAACAGGATGGTTCGTACTGGTGCTATTAAAGGCCTCCCGTCATGTGCAGGCGAGAGATCCCTGCAGAGCCGTCCTGCCATCCTCTGTCCTTGTAGTGCTACATTCGGCACTTAGTCCTCGGTGAAGACGGAGCAGCGCTAATGTCTTTTTAAGGCCACTCTCTGTGGATGAATGTGGAAACGTCCGAGCGCGACTTCAATGAAGACGAAGCTTGTACGTCTGCCGAACCATGCAACCAACAGGAAGCTGTTCTGGGCAGCGGATGAGAGCGTCTGCTAAATCCGTAAAGTCCATTTGGCACCGAAGAGCTCTGCGATGTGCAAAAGTGTAACAACAATTTTCCCGCCGCACTCCAAAGCAACTATTTCTATATCCAGTCTAACTACTGCAGAGTGCATGAGTGCACCACGTTAAACGTGAGGGGAGTGCCTGTCGTGATAGGAGCTGTAGACATGGGAGTGGAAGGTCCATTCTGGGGTGCGAGGGTTGGAGGGTAGGGTTACGTAAGGCATCTGTCTTTGAAAACTCCATCAGAGCGCTGGAAGAGACTGATGCTGGAAGCAGATCCGAAGAGACCAGAGAGGCAGGCGGCATTAGAAGACGGCTTAGGGTCACTTTGTGGTGAGGAGGGGTCAGTAGGACTAATGAACCAGAATGAGCTTGTTGAGTAACTGATGAGACAGATGGGCTGTAGGCGTCCACCAGGACACACAGCTGGAAACCTTTCAGCTTTTAAGGCTGACAAGATGGTAATGGTAGCAAAAGCCCAACTGACTACATTTATTTATTAGCTTCATCACAACTAAAACATGTCCTTGTGACCTGCTTGTAATTACTGTGTGAACGTGTCAGGAGTAACAAACACTCAAGGAAAAACATTGCTCAGATTCCTGATGGCAGCAATGCAGAGACTAGCATCGTGTCCCGCCACATTACGTACGTTTACACACAGCACATCTGCGATCCGCTAGGTAATGATCATACTACTCTGCATCCCGTTTTGTGCCGTGAAGTTGGAAGCGGTTTGCCGTCTTTGTTACTGTGCCAGTTGAACTGAAAAGAACTTGAGTGTGCTGAAAGGCGCCTCTAAATAAAATGAATTGTTATTATTATTATGAAAAGGTGTCGTAAACTGGCGACAACATAAAAGTGATCAAATCTGCATCAGAAAGGTTTCATCAACCCGGGAGAAATATCTACATTGACGTTTAACCAAACTGCTCCGAGACCAGCAAACAGCCTGTTTGTTCTCCGTTCTCGAGTGTGTTGGATTTGCCGTCGCTCAAATTCACACACTGCAGCTTTGATGCCATTCAATTTGCTTTATTGCCGTGCGGCGGCGGAGAGTGCATTATGTGGGGAGGACCTGTACAGTGGCCTATTACAGGGAAGCGGTTCACTGCTGGTGTGAGTTTTATGGAGCCCTCGGCGTAGCGTAGCATCTGTTAGCTCCATTGTAAAAGGGACTCTGATGATGGAGAGCGGGAGGGACGGGCGCCTTTATTATCCTGCAGCACTCGATAGGTGTTTGCATTGCTGGTTTTCCTCTGGGTGTCGCCTCATTCAGCATAGTTGTATCATATAATCACAGATCATGTGGTGATGGGATCAAACCAGGTGGAAAGTTATATTAGGTGAGAGGTGTAAAGTTCCACTTCTCACTTAGTAGGGAGGGGACAATATAGGAGTTTATCGCAATAAGAAACACAAGAAGTTGATCGGGGCGAATTTCCAACATCAAGATAATCCTAAAGTAAAATATAGACACAAAAATCCTATATCCTATATTTATGCAGGGAGACTTAATGATTTATGATGAATTCATTTAACATTATTTGATCATTTTTCACACAGAAATTGAAGCGATAAAAATATTTTCCTTAACATAATTGTACAGTGGTACCAGTTTGTTTAAAGTTGAGCTGTTGACCCCTGTGGAGAGGGTCACGTGGTCTTTCCAAAGACTGGACTCCTTGTGTGCTGCAGATGTGTCAGGGTGAGTTACATACAGCATGGCGGAGGGAAAGCAGATGTTTAGAGAGAAGTCGGCGCTCTGATGAGGTCTCGCTGTCCAACGCATGTCGCCGCTGTTCTGGTCACTCATGCTGCTGCAGCCGTGACCCCCAGGGCGGCGGCCACTTGTTTCCTCCCCCAAAAAACTGGTTCTGGTTCCCAGGAGACCCTTTAAATGCTTTTTGGTGCTGTTTGCACAATCGGAGACTGTGAAGAGATGGAAAACGGGACGCTGCGTTCCCACCAAACAAGGCCGATCATTTGTGCTTCTTCACATTAGACGTGATGGAGAAGAGGCGGGGCTAAACTCCACGTGGACACAACGTTGCATCAGTTATGACTGATTGTAACACAATTACAATTGCACTAAAGCACACTGTAATAATAATAATAAGTTTGATATAGCACAAAGCGCTTCACATGATTTCTTTACTTCACTCTAAAGACGAAGGCGACAGGCTTTTTTATTCCTAACTTTGAAGTCAAATGTTTAAAATACAAGCTTCAGGGTAACGGCGCTGACATGCTGTTATTAAGTGTTATTAGTGCGGACAGAAATGCATAAAAAGACTCACAAACAATGATCGCTGCAGACCCTTTCAGCGACTGTCAACTGTCAGATGACAGCGTTTGTTAGCCCTTGCATGTCGTAATAATCATAACCGGATATACATTTAATGTGCCTCCGCTTTCTTCTGTGGGCAGAAAGCCCCCCGTGGTTTGACAGTCGGCATGAAAGCCCTCCACCCTCCCCGCCGGGACAGAACAGAACAGAAACCAGAGGGCTGGTTGAATCTTGAGGCGCCGTGTTGCCAGCAGTGTCATTAGAAACATGGCTGGAGGAGAAGGCTGTGAAATTGCACCACTGTGAAGATGGTGAGGGCTCGGAGATGCGATGGCGAGATGAGAGGCTGCTGGGAAGGGAAGGAGGGGCGGCGAGACGAGAGACCAAAGGAAGGAAGGTTTGATGGCGACGCCTGTCGGGGTTGTTGACAAAACATGAACATGCATGTTCAGGATGTCATGTGTACACAGTTGGGTCAACCAACGCCGCCGCACCTGGAAGCAACAAACGTGGTAATCAGACGGGAAACGATGTCTCTTTGCAGTTTAGTCTGGGTGGAATACATACTCACGTAGGTATTCGGGGGGGTTTAGCTCAGGAGGTAGAGCGTTTGGCTGGCAACCGCAAGATTGCCGGTTCGATCCCCGGCTCCTCCTAGCTGAGCGCCTGGTGTCCCTGAGCAAGACACCTCACCCTACTTGCTCCTGACGAGCTGGCTGTCGCCCTGCATGGTTGACTCCACCGTCGGTGTGTGAACGTGTGAATGAATGGGTGAATGTCAGTCATTACTGTAAAGCGCTTTGGAGAAAAGCGCTATATAAATGAGGACCATTTACAAGTATGACCATCATCAAAAGTAGAGGAAAGTGGCCCTTGTGACTGACATTACGTATTATTAGGATGCCAGGAGGTTGTTACCATGGCAACCACGCATCAGTAGCATTTAGGGTTGTAAGAGTTGATTTTTCTAATGAAAACAAATAGTTTGGTGCCTATTGGGTATCGGGTATGATGCCAATGTGAAAAGATCTGTTGTTTATTATACAGGTGATAAATATCCAGGTTTGAAAAGTTAAGCCAAAGCTGAAATACCCTAAAACTTGCATTCTCTCTGCTGGCCATCAGGGGGCGAATCCGATTACATGCAAATCTGTAATGTCAATACATTTCTTTTCAAATGTTTGTTTTTGTCATGAGTACGTTCAAAAACGAGGTGAATTTGTCGATTTGTCTTAAATTTCAAAACGTAAGTTGTACGCAGACGCGTATTTAAAATTTTTATATTGTTTATTCGTCACAACCTCAACTGCTAACTGTCGCGCTCAAATGAAAGTGTGGTTAAAAAAAAAGTACTTGCAAAAAGTACAAGTACCCTTAACTTGTATTTAAATGAGCGTGTGGGAATAGAACACAGAAATCCCGGAGCTCATTACAATGTTACTGTGAACAGCTGAGTGCTGCCCTCCGGAGGGGAACAACGGAAAAACCTCCTCCCTCTCTGTTAATACCAAACTTTCATGGCAGCTGAATAAGGGATCACTTTAAGAACTGCATTAGCAGCAATGTCTCATCTTCTGGGCAGCAGCCCCAAACTTTCCTCGGCCCGCTGGGAGGAAACTTTCAGCAGAAAGGGAAATGAGGCAAAGCTCCGTGTGATAAGGGCGATATGGTAAAATTGACATTTTGCCTAAATGGCTTAATGCAGGAGGGTGGAATCCCTCGGTAGAGCGGAGCGATGTGGGACTATTGACTTCAAACCCTCACAGACTACAAGTTTTCTTATCATGATGATGATGTGCATGCACCAACACCAGGTGGCACAAGTGAGCAGCCCAGACCACCTCGAAAGCTGGCCAGAGGCCTTTCAATGACACCTGAATGTCATCATCAAAGAATCGGACCTTAAAAGTTAGAGTTAGAAAATTGGATTTAACGTAGGCAGAAGGAAGGAGCCGTGAATGAATCCCTCCTCCAGTTATTTCCAGCCAACACAAACTTCCCAGCAGCCGCATTGGTATTCACAACAGGATTCTTCTTCCATTTGCTGTGTTAATTACTTTGTGGAAAATATGTTTTCTTGGCCATCGTTGCGTCTCGTTCTCGTCTCATGTTCCCCCCTACACGCCCGAGTGCAAAATCAAATTATTTGCAGACTGATAAGTTGCCATACAACTCGGGTTGGGAGGCCAAGTTGAGGGATTGTGGTCTTCCTGGATGAATCTTTTGCTTTTTAGAATAGTTAAAGCCTCCGCTGCTTTTCCTCGTCGCCGTGCTTCGTTGCCTTTCATTAATCCTGAAGGCTGCTGACGTCACATGACCTCGGCTGCTTTCTCAGGTTTAGTGTCGTAGAGGAGGAAATATCCCAAACAAGTGGGTTGCACTTAGTCTTCCTCACGGTCAAAGGCTGTTGCCTTTTTCTACCTTTTCAATGTCTCTATTCCATCCTTTTCCACCATTCATCCCCCCCTTTTCTTCCAGACAGTAAATCAACCCAATCTGACAGGTTGCTGCGGTTACACTGATGTGCGTTAACAGATTATGATGTTTTAGAATATGAGTAAGATCCCGAGTCTCTCATCGTATCTTGTTTTACAACATCCTGATCTGCTACGTGGCCGCCGGGCTTACGTGATGCAACACTGAGCTCTGTGTGTGTGTGTGTGTGTGTGTGTGTGTGTGTGTGCAGGGGGGGTGGGGGGTTACGGTTGGAAGGCAACGTCTTTAGAAATGAGCTTTGGTCAACGAGTGCAAGAGGAGGTTTTTGACACACTCTCTCACTGCCTCGCTTAGCACAATCTCTCCTTTACACACTTGCTAATTCCGTGACAGACATCACACAAAACAATACACACACTCGGTGCCCCCCCCCACACACACAAACACACACACACAGTGAACGGTGTGTAGGCTGGGACGAGGAGAAGGAAAGGGGGGGTGCTCCAAAAGCCAATGAGAGCTGACAAGTGTCCCCACAGGCTTTCAGCAACCCAACAGAGCAGTGTGTGTGTGTGTGTGTGTGTGTGTGTGTGTGTGTGTGTGCGGTGTGTGTGTGTGTGTGTGCGTGTGTGTGTGGTGTGTGTGTGTGTGTGTGTGCGGTGTGTGTGTGTGTGTGTGTGTGTGTGTGTGAGACACAAACATAAAGGCAGAGAAACTTGGAGTCGGAGATGATTGACAGTTTCAGGGAAAAGAAAAGTGAAAAATTGATCTGTAGAACGGATAAAAAAAGTATGAAGCAATTTTAAAGTTTTTATGAAATCGACTTTTTGGATAATAGTTATTGTTGATAATTCTTTGTAATATTCAACGTAGTTGCATTCAGTGGTTATGTCTTTATATCAAGAGGCAACCTCCAGGTTCTGAAAAAGTGAAGAAGTGCCTAAATGCTACTTTCTCTCTGCTGGACACCAGGGGGCGACTCCTCTCTGGTTGTATAGAAGTCTATGAGAAAATGGTCCTACTTCTCTCTTGATGTATTATCTCAGTAAACATTGTAAACATGAGTTTATGTCTCAATCTCTAGTTTAAGTAGTTACTTTTACTTGAGAAAAGAAGTAGAATCTAGATATTCACACTAACTCAATGAGTTTGGGACCTGTCGTATTTAACTGCACTTCCTGTTACCACGGTAACCACGGAAGAGGGTCTCTGATGTGTCCAGATTGAGTCCAGACCTTTTCTATTCCCCCTCAGGATTCTGACTTTAATGATGCTTTAATTGTATTGTGGTAATATGTAATATGATATAGAAGCTTCCTGATTCACTGACAGGAAACTCTCACCTCTCTTCATCTCTCACCTTCATTGTCAGGCTTCCATGTTTGTTATTTATAAGGACGTTCTGTTGAAACACATCTGTCTTCCATCTGCTGCTGCCTTTGGGCAAACACACACACAGACGCTTATTTATGCATATACATGTTTATCTCAATTAAAAGCAGCACTGCGATGCATCTTTGTGCCGGTCCGACCTGATCCGGACTCCTCTGCCCCCCTTCGGTTTATTTTTACCCGCGGTCGCTCCGGACTTCCAAAATAAAACGCCTACAGCACCACAGTCATATCAAGCAAATTATCAATGGAGAGAAAATGAGGCTTTAATGATTGTGTGAGGGAGTTAATTCATCACAGAAGAGAAACGAAAATGTTCAAAGACACTGATTTTATGAACATTTCCACTCTATTTCAGACAAACTCAATTATTGCATGAAAAATATGACATTTTTTAAAGTATTGCAATGTATTATATTGAATTATCTCTTTTACAGAATCATCACTCACTCATGATACAAATGCTCCTCAGCGCTCTACTAAGCGTAACTATTTCACAGCAGCTGAAATGTATAATCATAAAGATCTGGAGGGTTTCTGAGTAATGTTCTCCAACACCGAGACACCTTTCAGCAGGAGAAACATGGCGCCCTCGCTCCACTCGTTTACTGGAGACTAGCAGCTCGTATGATGTCAGCGATAGAAGTGATGTGGTTCTCATTGGTAGTCGAGTCTCGTCCAGATAATCGCCGTGACAGAATCCAGGCGGCGAGGTGGCGGGATCGTTTTTTTCAAAACATTCAATTTCAAAACATTTCAAAAAGAAAACCATTTACTTTACAGTTTTAATGCATTTGAGGGAAATTATCAATTATTTTATTGTTAATATAACGCGGGACTCGGTTAGCCTTGCAAAAAAGAAATGTCCTTCAGAGGGATACTTTATCATTTATAGTTTGAGTACTTATCAGAGTTGTATGTTACACTTGTACTTGAGTAAAAAGTGGAATCAGTACTTCTACCAGTGTTTTGGAAGTATGCGTACTTGAGTCGAGGAAGTCGGTAGTGTTGACCTCTGTGCTTCTGGGTAATAGATGATGATTTAGAGGGATTATGAATGCATTGCTTTCGGCCTGACGGTGTGCTGTATGCGGTGCTCAGGCTGAATTCTGCAGGCTTTTGTAAACCTGCTCGGCTCCCTGGAGCTCCACCAGCCTCAGGCCGGGTCTCGGAGCCACCCCCCCCCCCCACCCTGAACATGCTGACATGAGAGCTGGGAGATCTGCACACCCGGGAACCACAAGGCCAATTCATGGCATGTGTTGTGATGCAAACCAACAAACGAACAACATTGCGTGATATTACAACCTTTTTACCTGCAACACCAATCGTAATGTCCCTGACCTGAAGCGGATTAATGGAAGGAAAATGTTCCTCTCTGCATACAAATCCTATCTGCCCTGCTCGGGGCAGCTTCAGTCCTCAGACCTCGAAGTTTCAGGGCAACGTGGTGATATTGGGTTGTTGTTATAAACACAATGAAAAACTACCACTGGGATATCTCCCTCCAGCCCGGTAGGATGGATACGAGCAGGGATTCGACAGCAGCATCTCTCTCTAAAACAATATCCCCATTCACACACAACAGTTTGAATGTTTTATTATGGAAATGCATTTTAGTTGAGTTCATTGCTTCGTCGGGTTGAAGAGAAGATGGTGGTTTTGGTTAAAATGACATTGAAAGTCAGTGTTGACTTTTGGGTTTACGAGGACAGCGGTTGCCTGTGTCTAGGTCCGGCGTTTTTAGACCCCTCCACCTCGAACTCGACCCGGACTTTTAACACTTGGTCACCTGTCCTGGCTCCCGATAATGCAGATTTGAATCCATATTGATTCCATGGGATAATGTGCAAATCATGGTGCGATACGAACAGCGTCTCGTTAATCTACAGGAAGGCTTAACAATTTGTATTTGGGTCGACTTGACCCTTTACTCTTGGTGAAGTCTTGCTGAGTCAGGATCTCCGTCCCCATAACGTCTATCAACCAAGCCACCGGAGCACAAAGACTAGAAACATCCTCAGAGGACACTGCAGAGATGTTCTTCTCCTTAAGTTGATCCATTGTCCAGTGTGTGTGTTTGTTTGCAGAAGTGTGTGTTTTAGCCGTGCGGGCAGGTGAGTCGGTGTGTAACTCGGACATTCTGGTGTAATTCAAATGGTCCGTCTGCACAAGGGAAAAACCATTATTGTACCAGGACGGGGGGTGAAACAAACAGTTAATCTGCAAGTCGATGAAAGGCTCTTTATTGCCGTTAATGAGTTAGGTGGCGTCGGTGAAAGAGCTCGGAAAAGATTTATTGATCCGGGCTCAAAGTTTACAGAGGGAAGATGGAAGAAAGAGAAAGAATGGACGAGAGGAAGAAAAGCATGAAACACACCTGGAAAGGTCTCACAAGGTTTACTCAAGTAATATGTTTTTTATGAAGCAAGGATATACATTTCAACATGGTGGTGGAGCTCACTTGGCAGAGTGAGCAAATATAACGTGGGATAGTTTGATGTATTTGGGAACAACAGATGCTGAGAGTTAGCTTAGGCTAGGTAGCTTAGCACAAAGACTGGAAGCGGGGGGGAACAGCTAGCCTGTCTCGGTCTGAAAGTAACAAAATGTGCCTCAAGCTGTTTAATTCTGAAAAACGAATGTCAAAATGATAAGGTGAAGGTGCGGGACTATTTATGTCATCTATGTCATCCTTGACAGCACACTTTCTTTCCAATCTCACATCAATAACATCACCCGGTCTGCTTACTTCCACCTACGCAACATCAACCGCCTCCGCCCCTCCCTTACTCCCCATACCACTGCTATCCTTGTCCATAGTCTCATCACTTCCCGCCTGGATTACTGCAACTCCCTCCTCTCCGGTCTCACCCATAAATCCCTGCACAAACTTCAACTGGTCCAGAATTCAGCTGCCCGTGTCATTACCAGAACCCCCTCCATCCACCACATCACTCCCGTCCTACAGCAGCTCCACTGGCTCCCAGTCAAGTCCCGCATTGATTACAAAATCCTCCTGTTAACATTCAAGGCCATTCACAATCTTGCCCCCCATATCTTTCCAATCTTCTCCATATTGCCATCCCCTCTCGCACACTCCGTTCATCCTCCTCCATTCTGCTGACTGTCCCCCCGGTCCGTCTTACCACCATGGGGAGCAGAGCTTTCAGCCGCTCTGCTCCTCGGCTCTGGAACTCTCTGCCACCCGAAATAAGGAACATCAGTACATTTTCACATTTCAAGTCCCGACTCAAATCACACCTGTTTAAGATTGCCTTTTCCCTCTAACCGCGCTTACTGTCCATACTTCACTTTACTCCTGTGTACTTTTGTGGCTTCTTTGTATTTTATTTTTACTTTATTACTTCAATTTTATTTTATTCTATTTGTGTACTGTACATTGTCTTTCATTTTCTGTAAGGTGACCTTGAGTGACAGAAAGGCGCCTATGAAATAAAATGTATTATTATTATTATTATTATTTCTTTGTACGTAGTCCGCCATAAAAGCTCATGAAGTCCTTTAAACCTGGAGCTTTAGAGGTTCTGATTGGTGCGTTTGGCTTCCTTCACATGGAGCCAGGCAAGCCTTTTCTTTGGAGGCGTTACTTTTTGGGGTGTTTCCCCATCTGTCTCATTCTCATGGACCTGATATCTCAGGAACACCTTGAGGGGGGATTTCTTTATGGCCACAAACGTCTACTTGTACTCTGGAACCAACTGATAAGAAATTGGTGGTGGAAAGGTCACTGTGAAACTCACAAAAGAGATTTTAGGGCCATAAATATGAGAATAATTACGTGTAAATGGTTAAAATGATGACGTTTGGACAGACCTGGATGTAAAGTATGCCAAGCTTCCTCTCCGGGTCTCCCGTTGTAATGTGGAGCGTTGCTCTCAATGGACAATTAAAATGAGTACAACACAGTTATCGCATAAGAGGCCAAGCCGGGAGTTTTAAAGGCAATAAAACACAACAACAAAGAGACGACGATTGCATTAAAGACGTGATTAAAACAACGATAAAAAGGAGCAGCAACAGGCAGAGCTCTGCTGAACGAGTGGGCGGACTGGGCAACTGGTTTGGGACCAGCCGATGGCTTAAAGCACCTGATCTGGTTGTGATGCTCACCCAGAGCTCAAGATGAAAGGGCTGAGAATCAACCAACGGGAGGGCTCCTGCCGCTACGCTACAAGCTGGCGCGCAGAGAAACCGCTCGGAAGACCACACGGCCTTTGATGCTGATTTCAGTGGAATCGATGGGAAAAAGTGCAGCTGTAATTCTGGAAACAACATCCGAGGATGTTCTTCAAGAGGTGGACTCGTTCTGGTGGATAGGAGGCGAAAACGGGACGTGTGAGGAATGGTTTAGTCTTTAATCCATCCACTGATGGGAAGGCGGCTCCTCTGCCCATCAGGATCCTCGGGGGCAATTTGGGGTTCAGCATTTTGCCCGAGGACACTTTGGCAAGCAGAGCAGCGAATCGAACCATCAATCTGCCTCTGAGCCACAGCCGTTTTGACTCACAACACTATAATGGGGGTGGTCGGAAGGTAAAATCCTCATGAATCACTGGCGACTCAATCATCCTTTCTGGGAGAAAGTGATCGATAGACGGTTGGATTAATGGGAAAGCCCACACACACACACACACACACCTGCGGGGTGGTGTGCTTGGTCACGCTGTGTCGGGGTACAAGCACTCGACGCCAGCAGCCAAAGGTTGATCAGCACCCAGCGAAGGAGAGCGCCGCAGTGCGATGATCCTCCATGACTCAGAGGGGGGGGGGGGCAGAAAGAGAGATGGAGACGGAGGTTGAGATAAAATGAAGTAGAACAGACACGTTGAATTGGAATACATGGAGAGGACGAGACAGAAACAATGTCCGACAGAGAGATCAGTTGAAATGATGAACTTGTCTTCCCTTCTTTATCTCCCTCTCTCTCTGAAGGGAGCAGTGGAAACAGAAAAGACCTGAAGGGTGGGGGGGGCACTCTGAAAAGGTTTTATTATATCATTCTGCTGCAAAGATAAAGGGTTTAATTCCCCCGACGGCACTCAAAGGTTTGGGTGTGTGTTCTTAGAAACATGCACATTCCTGTCTGTCTCCTGCACCGTCTCCCTGTCCTCTCTCCTGTCTCTCCTGTCCACTTGTGTTTTTACTACAATGTGACTGGCAGCATCGATTCATTCAGCTTGTTGCCCAATGCCCCCCCCCCCCCCCCCCCGCTCTTACCCCGGTCCAGATCGTTATCAGCTAACTGTCCACAACTCGGCTGAAGCTGCAATTAGTGGACTGATCAATAAGTCGATCGGCAGCCGACTATTTGGAATTGATGAATGAAAGGTCCCACTCATTTTTATGCAAAATAATGCTGTGGAGGTTTCCTGCTTTTCTCTTCTGAATGTTTTGAATGACAACAACATGAACTTGGAGCAAACGATAAATCGATTGGTAGATTTATCAATAATAATAATGAAACATCTTAAATTGCAGTCCCAAACATGTGGTTTAAGTAAGAGAACTACTTCGTTAAGTTCAGGAAAAGATCGTAGCTGGGGTTAAAATAAGTAGCCTACGTTTGTTAAGTAACTTATGTTAAAGTTTGTGGGTTTACGTAAAATACGACTGGGTGAAAGTTGTGTGTTTATTCGAGCTGTCCAACAGACTCAGGACTTTCATCCAGGAGACCAAAGTTCATGTCCATGCAAACCAAAAGTAATATTAGCAAACGTTAACTTTACAAAACAGACGTGAAGTATAAAGCACTGAATTAGAATTTGCCCATCTTTGCATCAGTAGAGTGAGCGTCCTATAAGTGCAGTTAAAACATTAATATTGTGCTATGTTACCATAGTTACCATCCCCCCCCCCCCCCCACACACATGTTCCATAAAGCAGACACACCAGTAAAACGTAGCCCTTATCTCCTCTGCTTAATTACAAGGACCACACTGTTGAATTATTAAACATCTTCTGATCACCGTCACTATAATGCATCATATATTTAGTCATTCACAGCCATTTAAATGATTGTTATGAGAACTATTTTCACCTGTGGATGAATACATACCGATTATTTACCATGAAATGACCGTTCATACAAGGGTTCTTCAGCGTGTGCTGCCTTGAACTAACGAGAACCCATTATAATATATTTATATTTATATATTTCACCTCCGCGGTGGGAGGAATGGAGGAAATCCTCCATGAATGCATCAAATGTATTTACAGCCAAACTATTTCACACACTGTCTAGCATCGTCCGAGTCTTTCCTTCCCTACACCACGTTTTCCACACTAAAACACGACCACCAGCTAGTAGCAGGTAGAATAAACTCACGTACATCTGGATAAGCGATGCTGCCTTTCATTCATATTTCATCACTCTGCAGAGGCAGCCGGGTCAGTGGAACTTAATGAGACATCAAGACAGGGCTGGGTATTAATATGTAATAATCCTGTCGCACTTACTGTCTTAATGTCTCTCTGATCCCTCTGAAGAAAGGCCTCCATCCGGTTTAATGCTTTAACACATGCAGGATGTTTCACTTTATATCCCACCAAATAAAGGCTTTTATTTTGGTAAATGTGAAAGTGGTTTTATATGAGACCTTTGAAAATCTGATGTGCTTTTATGGCTTTTTGTCACCTCAGCACGTTTTTGCGTAGATTCAGCCACAAAATCAAATCTTTTTTTTAGTTCCTACCAATCTGATGTTTCGATGAACGTAAAAAAGAAAAAATCTTAGCTTACAAGCAAAATAAAGCAATCATTTTGGAATATATGAATAGCTCTTTTTTTCCTTATGCAGAAAGTGTGTCCCAAAGCAGAAGTGAAACCCAGGTACGTGTTGAACCGTGGGCTGACTGCGTTGTTGCTCCCTACTATATATATAATATTAACTTATATATGTATTCTAACTGTATTTTAAAGAGTGCATGCATGCGTGTTCAAATGGCCCTTTAGTGCCGGTACAGGGACAGCTGTCCATGTTTTTCTCCACTTGATGGTGCTAATAAAAAAATGAAAAAGGCCGTAGTCTCTCCCTCTGGCTTCTGTAGGGCTGCACATGAATTTAACAGCAGCCTCACCTGTTCAATATTTAAACTGGAATCCCCTCATTAACATAGAAGCTACACGGAGAAGCAGTCTGTCTGCAGCGCCGACACCGTCCACCCAGGAACGTGGAAAACCAGTGGAAATAAGAACCAAGCAGCCGCCTGGTGAGAAGAACCCCAACCTCATGGCTGCTCATTATTATTATTATTATTATTATTATTATTATTATTATTATTATTATTATTAGCAGGTTAGGAACCTCCAGTGACACCTCAGAAAGTCCACGTTCAGAACCATCATCACTGCGGGGGGAAGCTAATCTGTTGAGGACGTGTCGGCGTTGAAGCTGGTTGCATCATTTCTGTCTCCATGAGTCTTTGAAGACAGTGGTAGGAAGTCATGGCCTCTGCTGCACCAGGGTCACCTGCTTCAGGGGAACTCCTCGCCCACTCCAGCCGGAGTTACCTGGATTATGTATTGTTATCAAAGCAGCAACCAAAAGGACACACACACACACACACACACACACACACACAGTCTTTATCTGAGTGGAGACTGTCCAGAGGGATTACTCGCAAGGAAAACTAGGCCAGCTGCTTGTCGGTCAAGGATTGCATCTGGTGGTCTGACTCGGGTTTCATCATGAAGCTACACACACACACACACACACACACACCGCTCTGGCGGTGGATTAGCGGTTCCTACTCCCCGGCCTGGATGGGGATCCGGGGCTTTGACAGTGATTGAGGAGACACCGGCGGCGGGGGAAAGCCCCAGGAAACCCTCCAGGTTTTTCTCCCAACGTCAAACCAGCTTCTCGTTTAATCCACTCAACGTGAAATACGGTAGTTTTCCTGGAAACCATCTGACCTCCAGTCCCGATGCACGGCAATCAGAAATCACATCCGTGTCCTTGAGACAACGGTGTCCTTGAGACAACCCCCCCACTGTGTAGCTTACTGAGCAGATCATTCATTCAAGTCCCGGCAGGTTCTTCAGGACCGACGGGATCCGGCCTTCACATTTACTTCCGGTGGCTCTTTGTTTAAATGTAGATGATCTGGGCTTTCACTCATTCACAGGACGGATGGATTTAGTTTGTTCATAATATTTACGATTGAGGCCTCCGCACCACTCTCGTCATGATGGCCGTGTATTATTTTATTACCCACACCATTTATGTGCACGTCAATTTTTTCCGTCTGTTGTTTTTCATGCAGAATGAGAATATTACTATTACCTGCAACCAATCACGTTGTGCAGAATATTTGAATTGTGCCCTCTAGTGTACAGCAAGTTGTTACTTTTCAAAATAAAAGCCCTCAACATATACTGCACACTGATTTAAGGGTTCTCAAATTAATTCAGAGCATTTCACTTCAAGGAAACTCAACAGAAACGCATACGGTAGCTCAGGCTATTTAACCTTTGACCTCAGACAGACTGCCGGGTGCTGCTCTGGGTCAATGAGATCTGGTAGTTGGTTGTCTGCCTACTCAAATACTACAAACCCCGTATGAATAGTTTGATGAGAGACCTGAAAGGATGTAGTCCGTCGTTGTCGGGACGCGGCGGAGGTCATTTTATATTATTAGTGGCGGGCTTCCTCACTTCTGTATTCTGCACACAGCGTTGTGGAAACCCAGACTTGTAATTCAGTGTGACATTCCATGTAGCCAGTCACCTTGCCGAGGATTCACCCTGTCTGTCTCGACGTCGGCACCCATTAAGACAAACAAGGAGTACCAAACAGGTGCTGCTGTGAAAACAGTCCTTCTGTGTGAAATCCTGCTGCTTGTATCTATTTCAGGAATTTCATCTCTACCTGAGGGGGTTTGGGCTCGTTGCCAGGGAATGTCGGAAAGGCCAGATGTCTCGGTACACGACACACACCAGCATCTGGGTGTCATTTGTTCATGATCAATGACTGCATCAGACCCCGGAGATATTTATATTATTTACGTGGCATAGGAAGCATAAATCTTTGCCTGTATATTTATATGCCAGTAAAGATGGCACCCTCTCAGTGAATGATGAGGATGATGTCGAGACTTCGGGCCACAGATTGACCACTGGACGGATGCCACCGTCTTTATGCATCTGTCCCTCTATGGTGCTGCTTTAAGGACTATATTGTGCAATTCTGCTATTTACAAGTGATTAACTCGGACCGCCAGGTCAGATGTTTGACGTCCGAGTTTACGGAGGATGGAATGTAAGATTTCTATGTGATCGTGAAAGATGGATTTGGCGTTTTGGCAGTTCTCCCTCTTATTCTTTTATGCAATTTATCCGGTCTTCAAATTAATTTGCATGACATTCGTTGATTCACGGACTCGGGGGGCTAATTCCCATCCGTCATGGCGGCCACCCAAGAGCATCTCAGACAGCCTCGTATCAACACACCATTAAGTATCCCATTAATGTCCAGCAGGTGCGTGCGGCGCATCTTTGACGTCTTCCTTTCATTAAGTGACGGGTGATGGATGATGAGCGTTAAGTTAACGTCTGTGGAGGGTTTCACAAGGTTGGATGAAGTTGAACAATCTTGTATGATCCAATATTGGACGTGCCTGCAGTGCTTGGTCTATTATGCTGATGATATGATATATTTCTTGGAGTGGATTCAAACGTCAGATGGTTGGATACAGTAATACTTGGTATGACTCCAAGTTTGACTGCCTGGATGTGTTATTATGTCTGCTGATCACTGAGTCCTCTTTCCTCTCGGGGGATATCAAACCCTCCAGATGTCTGGGTATATGTACGATATATTCCTGAAGTTTGCCAGATGTGGCGATAAATCGTTGAGACATCTGCTGTTCTTTCACTTCACTTGCCAACTTCAAATTCCAGTAAATCCATAGGGAGTAGTTCAGGAGAGAGCTTCATAGTCACGTAGACATGTTTCAACGTATATGAATACAAATTGCAGCCTCTTGTGTGGTTTTTATTTCGTGATGATGCAGTAAACTGTCTGGATTCTGCTCAAGTAGCGTTCTAATCACGTCGGACGACAGAAGCAACATAGATCCACCACAAGTCTGAACTTTTGATGGGAGGGGGAGATTCAAGGATTCACAATTCTGCATTAGTTCCTTGGAGACATGGATGTATTTACACTGTTGCTTCTCCTGAAAAGGAAGAATCCGTCTGCTACCTTCGTCCATGTCCGATAGCTCGCCGAAGGTTCTACAGGTGTGTTCACACCAGACGGGAAGTGAATTTGGTGCCAAAGCCCACTTAATGAAGAACTGATTGGATTTTGGTGTCAAAGGGTCTGTGAGCCTTAACTCGAGTTAATTATAACAATTTATCTATCTATACTGCTGCATTTCCATAGGAATGATTCTCTCCCAGGCTTTTTTTTCCAGTTTCCACTATAATTTTGCCGTCTGGCTTTTAATCCCTTTTTTCAATATTTAATCAACACTAAGTGATTGCTCTAAGTGTTGTAGCCGGTCTGTGAACCACGGCCTCGTCTCTGTGACACTCTCATTAAAGATTCCGACACCGACTCGAAGCTCTCCGCTGCCAAGTGAAGGGGAGAACACTGTTATTATGAACCGCTGGTCCAGAGCCATTTGTTGTCCTGTCACTTCCCTTCCTGCCTCCACAAAAAAAAGAAGTGTCCGGGGCCCATGTAAATTAAATCAGGAGGTTTTAGTGAGACGACGCCGCCTCGATGCTGGAAGCCGGCCAGATAGAGAAGAAGGTGTGTGTGTGTGTATGTGTGTGTGTGATAGTAATATGAAGTCTGACTGTCGTCTCATGAGTGAATTGAAAAGGCCGTCTAGATCTATCATGGTACAAACAAAGGCCAAGAAAGGTCTCCGGGAACTATAGGAAAGAACACAATTTTGTAATTTTTTTAAATGTCTTATTTGCTCTTTGCAGGCTTCACAAAAACAAAATAGGTGTTGTGAGGTTGAATTCATTCCAGTAGGTTTGGACATTTGCATATTGTTCCATACCTATTTATTTCAGCACTTGGATTTTAAAGCAAAAGGCTGCTTTGAGGGTTAGAAGGCAGCTGAGGTATCAGTCACGTAGACATATTTTAAGGGAAGGATTGTAACCAAAAAAGACTGTTTGTCTGCACTGAGTGTATCTAAAATCCTGTGGTGACTCACTCCTTACAACTGTGTTCTGATATTTTTGTCTTCCAGACATTCTGTGTCTTCAGCGTTGCGTGTCTTCGTCTTCATCCTGTGCCGGGAAAACTGTCCACACATGGAACAGAGGAACATACAGTAAGTCCGTCCACGCATAATTACAAAGGCAATCGCCCGTACATGTGAACCTCAGAGCATGTGTGTGTAAGTCTAGTTTATTTGTGTAGAGGGAAAAGGAGGGGGAAAGAACTCTAGAAGGCATGCAGTCCAAATGTGTTATAATCCAACTTTATAGGAGATACCAACGCTGTAAATCCAATATTGAGAAGTCAAATGAAAAAAATAAGGCCAGCTCCTCCTCTCCTTTTCTCTGTGCAGTCATGCCAACCACCAAGTGCCTGATCTGGTCTGAACATAAGTGTAATATATATATAAGTGTGTGTGTGTGTGTGTGTGTGAGGTTAAGGGGGAGGGTCAGCTGAGAGGGAGGCTTGGAGGATGTGAAGTGTGTCAGATGATGTCATCTTGGTTGAGTAACTTGACAGGCTCGGCTCCCCCAGGACAGCGGCAGACTTCTGGCCCTGAACTACACGACCCTTATACAAGTCTTGACAGGGGAAGTGTGGTCCAGCATTCTGTGTGTGGAAACCAGACGGAGACCTCCAGTTCAGGTCTGAAAAATGGATGCTGAAGTTTCTGCTGGTCACCAGGGGGCGACTCCTCTCTGGTTGTATAGAAGTCTATGAGAAAACGGTCCTACTTCTCTCTGCTGGCACAGGCGACTCTCTCTGTGTGTAGAAGTCTATGAGAAAACGGTCCTACTTCTCTCTGCTGGCCACCAGGGGGCGACTCCTCTCTGGTTGTATAGAAGTCTATGAGAAAATGGTCCTACTTCTCTCTTGATGTATTATCTCAGTAAACATTGTAAACATGAGTTTATGGTCTCAATCTCTAGTTTCAAGTCTTCTTCAATCCAGCATGATGTTCATTTAGTACATTATGGTCCATTTAAAGTCCACCAGACCAGAAAGTGTAGCTGTAAAGTGGAACTTAAACTATGACGCTAATTTTGTTAGCAGCTTCACACCAGAATCCAGATGGATCCAGATCCAGTAAGGGTGCTGGTCTGCTGCTTGTGTTTTTAAGATCCACATGTTGCTCGGTCACTTCCTTCACTGGTTGCAAAAAACGGCCAAAGTGCTGAACTCGAGGCTTCAAAACCGTAGTCCACAAGCCAATGGGTGACGTCACCATGACAACGTTCACTTGTCATATATACTGTCTACAGTAGAAACCCAATCATTGTAGATGTCATATCACTTTTACTTTACTGTAACATGTGGGCGGCATCCCGTACTCATAGAGGTATTTCAGTCTAATCCAAAGTGTTGGACTCGCCGACACCTCTCACTTGTATAACACCACAAATGTGGTTAAAAAAAGATATTAATAAAAGAAGAGAGAGTTAGAGGAGGGAAACACCAGTAACTCTGCAGAAATAATGTCATTTGTACTTAATATGAGTCCTATTATGATTGGTTCCAATCGCTGCCTGTCGGAAGTACATTTTGCAATAGGCTAACCCTGTTTTATAATTTCCCTTTGTGATGCAAAATCATTCATCATTTTAATATTTGCAGAAATAAATCTTGGCCGGTCTGTAGCCGGTCTGGCACCTTGGCCGGTCTGTGGCCGGTCTGTGGCCGGTCTGTGGCCGGTCTGACACTTTGGCCGGTCTGACACCTTGGCCGGTCTGACACCTTGGCCGGTCTGACATCTGGCCGGTCTGACACCTTGGCCGGTCTGTGGCCGGTCTGACATCTTGGCCGGTCTGACATCTTGGCCGGTCTGTGGCCGGTCTGACATCTTGGCCGGTCTGTGGCCGGTCTGACACCTTGGCCGCTCTGTGGCCGGTCTGACACCTTGGCCGGTCTGACATCTTGGCCGGTCTGTGGCCGGTCTGACATCTTGGCCGGTCTGTGGCCGGTCTGACACCTTGGCCGGTCTGTGGCCGGTCTGACACCTTGGCCGGTCTGACATCTTGGCCGGTCTGTGGCCGGTCTGACACCTTGGCCGCTCTGTGGCCGGTCTGACACCTTGGCCGCTCTGTGGCCGGTCTGACACCTTGGCCGGTCTGACATCTTGGCCGGTCTGTGGCCGGTCTGACATCTTGGCCGGTCTGTGGCCGGTCTGACACCTTGGCCGCTCTGTGGCCGGTCTGACACCTTGGCCGCTCTGTGGCCGGTCTGACACCTTGGCCGGTCTGACACCTTGGCCGCTCTGTGGCCGGTCTCACATCTTGGCCGGTCTGACACCTTAGCCGGTCTGACACCTTGGCCGGTCTGACATCTTGGCCTGTCTGCAGCGGGACCATCAGTGCAGCTATCGCACCCAGACGACCCATCGTTCACACCCGCCCGATCACAGCGTCCTCCCCAGGAACTGATCCCGGGTCACATTCACGCTTTCTGAATTGTTGCATCCCTCCTCAGATCACTGATCACAAGTCAGTCTACGGGAGACGCCAGTAAATGTTGAGAGTCCAAACACCTGACTGATGTTCACGGACTACACGTTAGCTGTAATAAAAATCACACACCGCTGCATGTCGTCATCACGGGAAATTATTTTTACATCTGGCGTCATCCGCCAACCGCCCTCGCTGTTATTACCATAATCCCCCACACGATGAAACCTGTTACCCGTCTCACTGCGCCGGTATAAAACCCATTAGACTATTAATCAGGCCGCCTGCACACTGTCTCAGTGTGACTCGCTGAGTGTGTGTGTGTGGGGATCAGCTGTCCACTTGGACAATCTCCACTCGACTTCGTTTTCATCTCTACCAACTCTTATGTATGTCTTCTTTTTAAATGCTAAACCGAGTCCACCAGATAGTCTGAGCAGACCCTTTATCTGACTCTCCTAGCTGCTGGAGGAAGCCGTCCAACAGTGAATGCACACTACATTTGTTTGGGGCTTCCACATTCAAACACCTGGTTTTAATATGCGGCAGATTTGAGAGCAATTAAAAAACCACAAGGAGCCTCCTCGTCTCCTCGAGTTGCTGTTAAAGGGTATCAGAAGGTCAATTTCGGATAGTAAAATGGACCCAGAAACCTCTTGCGATAAGGCCAGATGTATACAATTCATGTCCATTTGTTTTAAATAATGTTTGTAAATAATGTCACTTATGTGAAAGCAGCTGTAGATGTAGTTTTATGTGAAAAAGGTGGAATAAACCCTGATCTGACTGATTGGTTGAGGGTATAGAGTGCCGATAGTATACGACTCCTCTCCTTGTCGGTTTAAGAACAAAGTTCAGCAGGAGCTCCTTATTCCTGTCCCCCTGACTCAACCTCCTCCTCCTCCTCTTCATTTTCACACAGCAGAGGAGAAACCTCCCGAAGGACTCGGGTCCGCCACCGAGTCCTCGTGTGCTCGCGGACATTACTTCACAATCTGAACCCCGTCGACATCCAGGAAGACGAAGGCTTTGTGTTTTTTTCCAGGAGATAAAAATAGAGCAGCACATCTGAGCTGCACTATAAATCTTGGCAAGACACATATTTTTTCTTTAACATCATTTGCCACCACAAGTTTTGCTCACTGTAATGATTTCAAACGTGAATTATGACTTCTAGCCTCGCTGATCACATCTATTTATCGTCAGTCAACTCCACTTCCTGTTTATCATAGTTGTGATTAAAGGCCACATCTTCTAACCTGCACTAATGAAGAGAAAAGTAAAGCGCACCACTGACTGCAGACCAGACGGATGGACAGGTGGGGAACCATCCATCTCCTCCAGCCAGGACAGTAAATCCTCCTCCCGGTCTCAGTCTGGCTTCCATTAAACGTTGGCCGGACTGCAGAGAGACCACAGTCAGCGGCACTAGGACCACGTGGCCACTTCTGCAGAAAGAGGAAACGCCAGCACGAGTCAGTTGAACTCCTGCTGGAGCTTGACTGGAAGATTTACTGGCCGGCAGACAGAGCTGTGATTGTAATCACTCCACGTTGGTTTCCAGTGGAAGGGCCCAGGTTTCCCCATGGAGCGGGAGAACCGGAACGTGGGACCGGTTCAGGGAAGTAAAGCCAGGTAAACACGTTTTAAAGAGAGCTTATCTACGCTCGGTCCTGCCAGGTGGTTGATCGGATCCCAATGGTAGATTAGTTCGTGATTACGAAAAGGAACGAGGGTTTGACACTTAGATTAGATCCAAGGAGACCAAAAATCTGGTCTCGCTGGCCTCCGATCACAGCTGATAGGGATGATCGAATTGCTTCGCCGAGGCGGGTTTCATCGGGTTCCCATCAACATATTTTAACATGCAGTTTGAAGTATTGCTCTTAAAAAAGGCAAAATTACAATAAAAATTCCTCAGTTGCACAAAAAGTTTTCGGACCTAAATGCAACACGGCCAATATGAGCCGACATGCTGGTCTAGAATCTGCGTAATTTTTTTTAATTAAAGCTCTGTATCAGGCCGTAGAATCAGCAGCTCAATATAGTGAGACATGACAGGATGATATAGCAAGTTGATGTGTTTCTTTGGAATAAATTAGATTATAAAAACCTTTTTTAATGGTGTCACCATGTAGTGCTCAGATGATTTTCCTTTCAAAGTCACAGCTCAAACACTTTCCAGATTTCCAGCTAATAGGATGGCTAGAAACCCCCTTTTTCTAAAAAAAGTGAGGCTTTAATGAGAGTCTTTGTTGTGACGGTTCCAAGTTCAATCTTACAAAATTGGCCTTTATTATGATGGAAGGATGGCGTCCGGAGAGCTGGGTGCTCGTTAAAAACCCTCTCTGACGTGACATCGGGGACATAAACACAATAAACAGGCAAATAACAAGCAAACTGTTGCCATTTCATTCTCCATAAATACCACCTTGCCTCATTTTTTCATTAACTTTAAATTTGTTCAGGCTGCATTTTCACGCTGGAGTAACAACCTTTTGAAGTTATATAGAAACCTGATAAATAACATATACCACTCTAAATGAAGTGTCCGTCTCCTCGTCAGTGTTTCCTTTTTCTATCTCATGATTATGAATCATTTGCACCCTCAAGCCACGAGAACCGAAGGAGTGGAAGGTTTCGGTAACAGTCGGATGGACGATTGTTGCACGGGTGGATGGAGAGGTGGGAAATCTCCTCTTTCCCTCCCCGAGAGAGCGTCGGCGTAGCAACGATCCCTTCACCCGTCTTCCTCTCCGATACATCCCTCTGCCCGTCTCACTGGTGCACATGTGTGGAGGCTATATTGGAAGTCAACAGCACCTCTGGCTCCGTTTACCGCCGGGTGACTCGGCCAGAAGAACAGATGGAAGGAAAATGGATAATGCAAACACGAGTCAGACAAAGACAAATCTATTTTTCTGAGGACATAAATGGGATTCATGCTTCCAAAAAGGACAATAACCTCATTTTTGTAATTGTTCACCCTGAGCTAGACCATTGACACGTCTTCAAAACCACCAGGCATCATATAAATAAAACCACTGTCCTCATACTTTTGCTGGATATGAGGACTAGAGATATCCAGCGGAAGATAAAGGGTTTGATGATACTGGCCGCCTTCATTGCCTGCAGTAGCTCCCACAATGCTTTGCTGCAGAGACCCTATATATGATGGAAGGTCACATGTCGGGATTCTCCTGGAGCAGGTTGCAGTCCTCCGTGGTGTTTACCCGGCCATCGAGTACGACCTTGATCCTGCATGGACTTTGACGCTGGTAAAAACATGTTGTTTCTGGGGCCACTTGCTGAAACAATTGATCGTGTTGTTTTTCTTGGGAGGACTGTGTTGTGTCTCGCAGAATGCTAACATGTGACATCTCTGACCAACGGAATTAGTTTCTGTTTGCATTTTTTCTGTTTATTTTTTAACCTGACTTCTTTTACTTGACATGAAAAGAGGATCCTTCCCTTCCTGATACACAATGGCAAGAAAAAGATGACAATCGTACACTCGTAGGCTTGATTCAATGGTTGGGTCGAGTTTAGACCTGAAGACTTTGGTCTTAGCAATAAATGATATCATCAAAGGTCCGGGTGTGAGACCGCCATTAAATACATGTTAATACATGTTAATACATTTGGTCCTCAACATTGATTATCTATTCAAAAGACAGCTGCGTATAAAGCTCTTAGCCCCTCCCCTTTGTAGCCTTTTGGAAGCATTAAAAGAAACTTTCAGATCCTGGTCCACGTTCAAGTCTGCGAAATCCATTCTCAGCATATAAAAGAAGACAAATAAAGTCAACCTTGCCAGGAGTGAGTAAGAAAGTCGCAAAGAGTGATGTTGCATCAGATATTCTCTGATGAAGTACCGCCTGCTCACCTCAATCATAAAAAACGGGAGGAATAAGCGTTAAGGGGGTTGATGAATGCTCTTCGGGATAAGTTCAAATACTCTGACTGCCGTTAGCAGAAACCCAAAAAACAGCTTTGCACATAAAGTGTATGCCGTTGGTCATTGATTATGAGGTGGAGACGTAGATGGGAGATTTAGGGAGGTGTCAAGGCAAAAAGTAAAGGTAGGATTAGCTCTTTGTTATATGCCACGGCATTAAAGTACTGGACGGAGTGAAGTTTTGTTTTAGCCCTAAATGAAAGGTAGCAGAGCCAAAACCGTCTATCCCCTCAGGAGCATGAATGTGCTCAGATTGGTAGTCACATAACAAACGATTCTTCAGGACCAAGTTGACGGCAAAATCCTGCAAATACAATGGTATCTGAATTTTTCAACAGCATAGTCCTGCTTTGCTAATAGCGGAGCTAACAGCGAATGCACGGACGTTGCATTTAATTACAGTATGATAGCTTCAGGCTCTGTTCGGTAAGATGAGTACCGGGCGATGGTTTACTGTAACGTTATCGTGATGCGTCTGAATGTAATCCTGTTAACGAGGGATTCATGATAAATTAAACGATAATAAAGGAGTGTATGTTAGGTACATGAGGTTTGGGTTTTAAGTGGGGTATAAAATGGGGTATCCATTCTCCCATGTTAATCCCATTGTGAAGCATATTGTGGAAATATTTGGCATTCTGGCCGAAAGTTAAAGTGCCTATCGAAGGAAATGCTTTATCCTCTAAGGAGCGTGAATGTTAGTATATCTTATGACGATCTAGCTAATGAAACTGATATTATTCAACATTGTTTTTGCTTGAAGCTGGTGCAAGACAAAAAAAATCATTCTCTGGAGATCATGAATATTCAAACCAAATTCCACAGCATTTGCTAATCGAGGCTAGCCATCCAGTTGTGTTAGTTGAGATCCCTTTTTGGAGTTTTATGCTTCCCCGTCTGCGGTTGAATGGCACTAAATGTTGGGTCATTCTTCAAAATGCGTAACACCAGATCTCGGCTGACATCTGTAAACACCTTGAAAGCACCTTTAATCCCATCTTGGTTCTTTTCATTCTCTCTGTAGCTCTTACCTCCATGCGTCTCCACCAACAAAGACCTCTTCCATTACATCGGTTGCCCCACCGACGCCATGTTGACCTCCAGCTTTTAGTCTCCGACTCTTTGTGTCAGATTTCCTTTCAGAAGCTGCTCTTCATGCAACAGGCCTTCAGACAGAAACCAGAACCGGCTGTGAGCCCCGGTGTGTTTGTATGTTTTATTGCATCTCAATGTAAATCTGCACCACACGTCCTCGGTATTATTCTTTTTCTTATGTGACCTTTGTCTGAAGCAGAATACCTTTTGTTAACATCAAGTCCTGGTTATCGTTTTTCCCGGATGACCTTTGTGTTTTTCCATCGGTCGCTGTCTTCGCGTCTTGCTTCTTCTTCTTCTTAACCGTTTATTTGCACGTTATTTATTTTGCAATGTTAAGTTATTATAGCATAGAAGAATTATGAAGTAAATACATACATGCTGAATACATACATGTTGAATTTCAACTCCCTCCGTCCTCCCGCGGCTGCAGATAAGCTGTTAGGAGATGTTCTTCACCTCCTGAAGAGAAAATCAAGAGCTTTTTGTTTCTTTCAAGGCTGAGACTCTTGGCTGAAACGCATCTGAGTGTAATTCAATCAACAGAAGGGGCGACGGTGAGGATGGAAAGGCCTGCACCTGAGCCAGGTCCAGACTCCGGGTCCAGACTCTTGGTCCAGGCTCCGGGTCCAGACTCCGGGTCCAGGCTGCGGGTCCAGGCTGCGGGACCAGGCTCCGGGTCCAGACTCCTTTTCTCTTAATTATAAGCTACAAGTACAGCACTGGATAACTCCGACTCTTTGCCGTCGTAACCTTTGGCAACAAAATTGTATTGATTTTTTTTCTAAATAACTTCCTGCTGCAAACAGGGGAGAGGCTCAGTGTTTAATATTATATATATATATGTATATATATATATATATATATATATATATATATATATATGTGTGTATATATATATATATATATATATATATAAATATAGGGGGGGGGCTTATCATCCCAGAGGAAGGGAAGTTTATCATAAAAACACATCAGCTGTTCTCGACATGTCGGCCACGTCATCGTGACGAGGTGTGTTGAGTTTTGCATAATTCATCAGTGTGTCACATCTATTGATGTTGAGATCACTCCTGAATATTTGCAACTTTGAAAAGGCTGTACTTTCAGATCCAGTGAGGCAAATGTAAGGATTATATGCAACATAATGTAAGTTAACAGGATAAAGAAATGGTCCAAACAACAACGTTATTACATTGATTACATTATTTATGTGTGATGGAGCAGCTACAATGTTAGCGTGGCCGAGCTCCGGTGAACCAGACTCCATTCAGAAAACCAGCGTTTTAAACCTTGTTTGCTTGTCATGTTGCAGACAGACCTAACAAAGCATGACCTCAGATGTTACAAATCTTCATCACTATGTCCTTACTTTAGCATAAATATTTTGATTGCATTGAAAACCATTTATCGTGGCTTCATGCCGCTGTAGTAAACCAGCCGATGTGTGGGCCTCGGAAGAAGCCGTATAATAAAACCTTCTTTATCTGGAACAATCATCATAATCCAGCTAAATAATCACAGGACATTTAAAATATGACATCACACACACAGAGATGTGTGATGTCATATATGTGACGTATAGGGGGGCTGGAGCTGATCCCAGCTGAAGAAGAATCTGCTCGTTTGAATTTCAGACCTCGTCCACGCGATGTGTGGGACCAGGACTCAACTCGTGGTCACTGGAGCGAGTCGGAGTCTGCAGTTCTCTGCCCCCTCCTCCTCCCCCCTCCAGTAAGGACTCTGTCTCTATCTCATCCCTCACCCCTTCTGGACTCGCTGTCTCTCTCTCATCCCTCACCCCTTCTGGACTCGCAGTCTCTCTCTCATCCCTCCCCCCTCCTGACTCCTGTCTCTCCCTCCCCCCTCCTCTTGTCTCTCTCTCATCCCTCCCCCCTCCTGACTATGTCTCTCCCTCCTCCCTCCTCCTGTCTCTCTCTCATCCCTCCCCCCTCCTGACTCTGTCTCTCCCTCCTCCCCCCTCCTGACTCCTGTCTCTCCCTCCTCCCCCTCCTGTCTCTCCCTCCCCCCCCTCCTGACTCTGTCTCTCCCTCCTCCCCCCTCCTGGACTATGTCTCTCCCTCCTCCCCCCTCCTGACTCTGTCTCTCCCTCCTCCCCCCTCCTGACTCCTGTCTCTCCCTCCTCCCCCCTCCTGTCTCTCCCTCCCCCCCCCCTCCTGACTCTGTCTCTCCCTCCTCCCCCCTCCTGACTCCTGTCTCTCCCTCCTCCCCCTCCTGTCTCTCCCTCCCTCCCCCCTCCTGACTCTGTCTCTCCCTCCTCCCCCTCCTGGACTATGTCTCTCCCTCCTCCCCCCTCCTGACTCTGTCTCTCCCTCCTCCCTCCTCCTGTCTCTCTCTCATCCCTCCCCCCTCCTGAGCTGTCTCTCCCTCCTCCTGACTCCTGACTCTGTCTCTCCCTCCCCTCCTGACGCTGTCTCTCCCTCCTCCCCACTCCTGACTCTGTCTCTCCCTCCCCCCTCCTGACTCTGTCTCTCCCTCCTCCCCCCTCCTGAGGCTGTCTCTCCCTCCTCCCCCCTCCTGTCTCTCTCTCATCCCTCCCCCCTCCTGAGGCTGTCTCTCCCTCCTCCCCCCTCCTGTCTCTCTCTCATCCCTCCCCCCTCCTGAGGCTGTCTCTCCTCCTCCCCCCTCCTGCTCTCTCTCATCCCTCCCCCCTCCTGAGGCTCTCTCTCCCCCTCCTGACTCTGTCTCTCCCTCCTCCCCCCTCCTGTCACTCTCTCATCCCTCCCCCCTCCTGACTCTGTCTCTCCCTCCCCCCTCCTGACGCTGTCTCTCCCTCCTCCCCCCTCCTGTCTCTCTCTCATCCCTCCCCCCTCCTGACTCTGTCTCTCCCTCCTCCCCCCTCCTGACTCTGTCTCTCCCTCCTCCCTCCTCCTGTCTCTCTCTCATCCCTCCCCCCTCCTGACTCTGTCTCTCCCTCCTCCCTCCTCCTGTCTCTCTCTCATCCCTCCCCCCTCCTGAGGCTGTCTCTCCCTCCTCCCCCCTCCTGTCTCTCTCTCATCCCTCCCCCCTCCTGACTCTGTCTCTCCCTCCTCCCCCCTCCTGTCTCTCTCTCCCCCCTCCTGACTCTGTCTCTCCCTCCTCCCCCCTCCTGTCTCTCTCTCATCCCTCCCCCCTCCTGAGGCTGTCTCTCCCTCCTCCCCCTCCTGTCTCTCCCTCCCCCCTCCTGATGCTGTCTCTCCCTCCTCCCCCCTCCTGTCTCTCTCTCATCCCTCCCCCCTCCTGACTCTGTCTCTCCCTCCCCCCTCCTGACTCTGTCTCTCCCTCCCCCCTCCTGACTCTGTCTCTCCCTCCCCCCTCCTGACGCTGTCTCTCCCTCCTCCCCCCTCCTGTCTCTCTCTCATCCCTCCCCCCTCCTGACTCTGTCTCTCCCTCCCCCCTCCTGACGCTGTCTCTCCCTCCTCCCCCCTCCTGTCTCTCTCTCATCCCTTCCTGCTCGCCGCTGTTCAAACTTCCATTCAGGGACTCGTTTCATAATAAATACGGTATATTTCTCCTGGAACTGAAAGAGGATTGATTGATTATATTACATTATTTTTATATATATTATATATATATTATTTATTATCTTTTTTGGGGGGGTCTTCTTGTTCTGGTGCAGGTCTCGGTGCACGCCGGACCAAGCCCCCCCCCCTCCCAAAAAAACAAAACTGAACCGCAGAACGTGTCCGGTGCGTCCGCGCTGGTCCGAGACGAGCTGAGCCCCCCCCCCCCCCGGACCCGGATGCGGGACTTGAAGCCACGCGCACTCGTCGTCTCGTCTGGTTCGCAGCTCGGATCAGACGCAGCGGAGCCGCGGACGTACCGGTAGGGAGGATGTAGCTCTGGAGAAGAAGACCCGGATCAGGACGTCCTCCCGGTGAGTGAACCCGCGTCTCGGTTTTGGCGTGTTTCGGTGCGCGGACGGAGGTCAGGGTGAAAGTTGGTAGCAGGTCTGGGATCCGATCGGAAACTTTTAAAGGGGTCCACGTAGCGTCCTGAAAGCGGGACGGTACCGAGGCGCGGAGGGGGTGCCGTGCAGAAATGTCCGTGTTTGTTTGCGGGGACTGGAACGCGTCGTCGGGTTTACAGGTGGACGGATCAGATGAGTCGTTTTTACGCATCGAGACCGCAGGAAGAAACCCGCCCTGTTAAGGGATTAGGAGTTGATGGTTATTAACACGTTGATGGGTCCATATTTATATTTCTGCTGGCAAAGGGAAGTACATGAAGGCTTTCCTCAGCTTTATTCTCTGCAGGGTTTCAGATCTGTGTGCCTGCGTCTCCTGAGCGTTTCATCCAGAGGGTGTGGCCGTCCTCTCTCTGCTGGAGCTGCTCTGGCTGCAAATACCTGCACTCATCTGGCTGTGTGTGTGTGTGTGTGTGTGTGTGTGTTTTATTTATTCATGACCATCCCTCTAATCCACCTGTCTCCAGGGAGGATTAGAGCTCTGGGACATTGTGGGACCTGATTGTCTCTCTCTTCCTTTCAAATCCATAATCTGCGAGACAAAACCAGCGATTTCCTTCGGTTGTTCAGCCCCGGAGGGACGGACGGAGCCACAGGTGCCGTCGTCTCCGGCATTTGGTGTGTTTTTAGCCCCTCCCACTCGTGACACGTGTCAGCTTGGAGGCATTGTGGCAGAACAATTAGTGCGTTTGCAGCGGAACAAATCCCAAACACGCCGGCGGGTCGGAGTGAAACCCATCCGCATGCAGGCTGGAAGGAGAGTCTGGAAGCTCATTTCGATGCGTGATGTCACTCGGGTCTTGTCTCCGTGGTCGTCCCTCCGTCTCTGACTCAACATGTTTGACTGGCAGGGCAATGGAAGGAGACACATGTGTCGTGTTGCGTCAGCGTGGCTCACGGCTGGTTGAAAGTCTCCAGGTCCACATCCCCTGATTCTCACCATGAAGGTATCCGTTGTGTTTGAGGAGTCATGCATACTTCCCTCCCGAGTAATTGACCATCAATCTGAAACGATCTGAGAGCAATTCTCTTTTATTGTGATGTTTTTTTGTTAATCTGGCGGTTCAAGCGTCGCGGGGAAAGACAGACGCAACAAATAAAACCCAACAAAGCTGCAGGGTGATTTATGATTTGTTTTTCAGTGAGAAGGTCCGATAGCCTGAGGGGGGCTGGAGGGTGTTAGACGGGTGGTTACCACAGACAGACAGACAGACGACCTCCCTTTTTGAAAATGCCACATCTATCCATCCTCACAGCTCACCTGATTTACAGAATTAGTCAGAGGAGCCTATCGTCGTTAACTGGAGGTTTTTTTTTGTCATTATCTAAATGAAGAGGGAAAAACACACACGATATATAGGATGTGAGGATGAGATCAGAGTGTCGGGTCCAGTAATAAAGGAATAGAAGGAAATGTGTTCTCACGCGTCTAATACCAACAATGATGCTGTATGAAGATGAAGAGTAACTCATTTGACCTTCCATTCTTTACCAACAACTGTCAAATGTTGTCATTCGACGTCAGAAACGCATATGTTAATCCAAACCAAGCAGTGTTGATGCCTGAACCTCGCTGTTCAAGTAAACCTGAACATGTTGGGAGTTTGATTTTTGGTAGACTGTAGTTGTGTAGTTAGTGGAAGCTGTGGACTGTGTGTGTGTGTGTGTGTGTGTGTGTTCAGCCGTGATTGGTTCAGTCGTTCAGCAGAAGAGGATTTCATTAGGCTGAATTGCCTGCGTCTCTCCCGGCCTGAGAACCACGTGATTGAAGTGACAATCAGTCATGTGAAACAGCAACAACCAGTGGCTCCATCGCTGCATCTGTTCTGTAGACCTGCCACCTGTCGGGGGAGGGGGAGGGGCACTCACTGATCACAGATCAGTGATTTAACCTCCAGTGTTGGCTTGGTGGACCTCATCAATATACCAGTCAGTCCTTTAGCTGCTACTGCTGCTGCTTTGTTCCCTCCGAGTGGAAAACAGATACGTGGAGAAGCCTCTCCAGCCTGATTACATCTTTCTCTTAATGGTTTCGGTGTGTAAATTGGGATTTTTCCAGCTGTGACTGCTTACAAGAAAGACCGACTGGAATTCCAAATGAGCCAAAACCCCCTGAAAACATCTCCTCAGTAACTTTGATTATGCCTCCTGGCAGTCTTTTCACTGCTCTCACAGTGACTGTCTACCTGCTGCTTGTGTATTCCCTTCTGATATTTAATGGAAGAGCATCCTGACTTATTCAGTCTGACACGTTTTTGTGAGTCAGCAGAAACGATTCACGGCCCCGCGGTGATATAAAGTGCTGTGAAAGCAGTTTTTAAGAGCGTTTTTGTTACAAAATGAGATCTCCAAACTAAGATGCTTCTTTTAAATGTTCAGTTCAGAAGATAAATAGTGTGGCCTGTGTGTGTGTGCATGTGTGCATGTGAAGAGGTTAAATGCTACGATAGCATCGGTTATTAGCAGAGCAAAGAACGATGCTGAAGGCTCATTGAGATGTTCTCGCTCATCTCCCGGTTCTTGCCCTTTTCCAAACTTCATATGTTGACCAAAGTGCTGAACAACCACGAGATGCAGATAAATACGACAATAAGAACAGATAAACATATTGAGAACAGGAAATTATATCACTTTATATAGTTTTTCTATCATTTGGGAGGCTGTTCCAGGGAATGAAGGCTCGATCGCCACTGGGCGTCTGATTGGTCGAACTCAGCGCTCTAACTGGCGTAAGCAGGGACACAAGGTGGTGCCCGACCATTGAGAACCTTCACATGAATCCTGAAAGGGGACAGGAAGCCAGTGGAGGGAGGCCAGAAACTGCTGAGATGTGATGGAGTGTTTGTGTTCCAGTAAGAAGGCGGGCAGCTGAATGTGTGTGCTAATAGCATGGCTCTACACCCACCAAACCATCTGGTGCACCACGTTGGGAAGCGCTGTCCTGTAGAAGGAAACCACTAAACGCCGGGTTGGAGGTGGATTTATTGGATCCGGCGCCGGGGTTGACTTAGTCTGGTTTAATATTTCTATTAGGATTCGGCATGATTGAAATGAATGGATGGAATCCTGGGAAGGACAGATTAATAATTAGGGATTCACGGAGCTGAACATGTGACACAGATGTCGTATCAGTGCCTTTCCTGATTAACGTGAACCTGCAGAGACCTCCCTATGGGGGGGACGGCATACACAACGAGACCTTCCGGGCTCAGATCAAATTATCCCACACGATGCCAGAGAGCAGACGGCCATCTGTTATGCTGCAAAGACATTAACGTCCATTTGTGTGTATTCATAAGCCTTTACAGAAGACTCAGTGATGCTGGACTTCTAACCAGCACAAGTGTGTTGGGGACGGGAGGAGGTGTCCCGGTTCCTCCCCGGCCTGCTGGAGGGATTTCATCACAAATGCATGAAGGGATTCATCCTGCATACTCTCTTGCCGTTTGATTTTTTTGTAGAGGCATCTTCGTCCCCCATTTTTCCAGTGAGGGGTTTGGTGGCCTCCTTGTTTTCTCCCTCATAATATATTTATTATGTATTAATGGAGCAAAACAATACATAAAACAGATTTAAATCAGTGTATTTCACAATACAAATCAGAGGTCTTCTAAACCAAAATCATTATCATCATTTTCTACAGCCTTTTATAGATAAAGAAAGTAACATTTTCTCTTCTCGCTCCACTCTGCTTTGCCTTGATCCTTCTACCTTTCCTTACCTTTTCCCCCTTGTTCATGTGCAGTGCACTGAAAGGATTCTGAATAGTTTCAGCTGACTATTGGCAAACGAATACAAAGCTGCAGAACACGCTCTGCAGTACACACGGTCTCATTTTAACGTGTTATCACGGAGACCTTGAGTGGCTTTATACTCTGTAAAGCTCTCGAGATGTGAAAAGGTCATCCGTGTGAGAGAACAGCAAACACGAGGCGGCGTGATTAGAAAACAGGAACAAGGGGAGGGAGCTAGAAATGTAGAGAACAAGTGGAGGAGCGGTGCAGTGTATGCCGATGATGCACAGCTGTCTCTCAAGCTGGCAATTAAGACCACAAGGTCAACAGCGGCCGTTATAATCCCCGATAATCCCACTTCCAATCTATGTGGATGTTATCGTCCGGTCTGGTGTACCTTAAAATATCTGATTATTCTCTGTTGGAAGTTGTTAATGGGCCGAGTTTCTCTGATCACTCCGACTGCAGCGGTGGAATAACTCAATTATCTGGAATGACGAAGCAAACTCGATCAGCTCATTGAAATTCCGGTCATTGTGACCCCTTAGCCTCTTCAGGCATAATGTAGAACAAGTGGAGTCCATGTGGGGAGCACGGACGTCCTCGGAGGGAAATTAGAAAGTAAAGTAGTAATCATGTACAAGAAGTGTACAACTATAAACAACTGATTGTTTTCTTTCTGCAGATGGACGAAGCTCACGCCCTAAATGAACACTGTGCTTCTGATCTTCATAAAACTCAAATAAATGAATTACAATAAACATTTAGTCATGCGCAACAAAGAGTCTCAAGGTGCTTCGTCGTTAATTAAAATAAAAGATGATTAGTGACAGTTTATTAGCTGCACCTGGTGAAAACGTATGTGCTCTAATCCAGCAGCCCTGCAGTAAATGATGAACGTTATGCTGTTCAGTTCTTAGTTGAAGCCGAGTGGAAACCTCCGATCGGTCTGTTCAGAGGATTCTGACCTTTTTTCAGTCTGGAACAATCTCAACAAAACACATAATCAATACAGCTAATCTCTTGGCTGGAGAGGAAACTTCAGTGTATTCCAGCATTATTGTAACCCAGACAGACGGATACTCCCATATAAACCAGATACTCCCATATAAACCAGATACTCTCATATAAACCAGATACTCCAGAATAATCCAGATACTCCCATATAAACCAGATATCCCATATAAACCAGATACTCCCATATAAACCAGATACTATCATATAAACCAGATACTCTCATATAAACCAGATACTCCAGAATAATCCAGATACTCCCATATAAACCAGATACTCCCATATAAACCAGATACTCCAGAATAATCCAGATACTATCATATAAACAAGGTACTCCCATATAAACCAGATACTATCATATAAACCAGATACTCTCATATAAACCAGATATCCCATATAAACCAGATACTCCCATATAAACCAGATACTATCATATAAACCAGATACTCTCATATAAACCAGATACTCCAGAATAATCCAGATACTCCCATATAAACCAGATACTCCCATATAAACCAGATACTCCAGAATAATCCAGATACTATCATATAAACAAGGTACTCCCATATAAACCAGATACTATCATATAAACCAGATACTCTCATATAAACCAGATACTCTCATATAAACCAGATACTCCCATATAATCCAGATACTATCATATAAACCAGATACTCTCATATAAACCAGATACTATCATATAAACCAGATACTCCAGAATAATCCAGATACTATCATATAAACCAGGTACTCCCATATAAACCAGATACTATCATATAAGCCAGATACTCCCATATAAACCAGATATCCCATATAAACCAGATACTCCCAGATAATCCAGATACTATCATATAAACCAGATACTCTCATATAATCCAGATACTATCATATAAACCAGATACTCTCATATAAACCAGATACTATCATATAAACCAGATACTATCATATAAACCATATACTCTCATATAAACCAGATACTCTCATATAAACCAGATACTCCCATATAAACCAGATACTATCATATAAACCAGATACTCTCATATGAACCAGATACTATCATATAAGCCAGATACTCTCATATAAACCAGATACTATCATATAAACCATATACTCTCATATAAACCAGATATCCCATATAAACCAGATACTCCCATATAAACCAGATACTATCATATAAACCAGATACTCCAGAATAATCCAGATACTATCATATAAACCAGGTACTCCCATATAAACCAGATACTATCATATAAGCCAGATACTCCCATATAAACCAGATATCCCATATAAACCAGATACTCCCATATAAACCAGATACTATCATATAAACCAGATACTCTCATATAAACCAGATACTGTCATATAAACCAGATACTATCATATAAACCAGATACTCTCATATAAACCAGATACTATCATATAAGCCAGATACTCCCATATAAACCAGATGCTATCATATAAACCAGGTACTCCCATATAAACCAGGTACTCCCATATAAACCAGATACTATCATATAAACCAGATACTCTCATATAAACCAGATACTCTCATATAAACCAGATACTCTCATATAAACCAGATACTCTCATATAAACCAGATACTCCAGAATAATCCAGATACTCCCATATAAACCAGATACTCCCATATAAACCAGATACTCCAGAATAATCCAGATACTATCATATAAACAAGGTACTCCCATATAAACCAGATACTATCATATAAACCAGATACTCTCATATAAACCAGATACTATCATATAAACCAGATACTCTCATATAAACCAGATACTCCCATATAATCCAGATACTATCATATAAACCAGATACTCTCATATAAACCAGATACTATCATATAAACCAGATACTCCAGAATAATCCAGATACTATCATACAAACCAGGTACTCCCATATAAACCAGATACTATCATATAAGCCAGATACTCTCATATAAACCAGATACTATCATATAAGCCAGATACTCTCATATAAACCAGGTACTCCCATATAAACCAGATACTATCATATAAACCAGATACTCTCATATAAACCAGATACTATCATATAAGCCAGATACTCCCATATAAACCAGATATCCCATATAAACCAGGTACTCCCATATAAACCAGGTACTCCCATATAAACCAGATACTATCATATAAACCAGATACTCTCATATAAACCAGATACTATCATATAAACCAGATACTCTCATATAAACCAGATACTCCAGAATAATCCAGATACTCCCATATAAACCAGGTACTCCCATAAAAACCAGATACTATCATATAAACCAGATACTCTCATATAAACCAGATACTCTCATATAAACCAGATACTCCAGAATAATCCAGATACTCCCATATAAACCAGATACTCTCATATAAACCAGATACTATCATATAAACCAGATACTCTCATATAAACCAGATACTCCCATATAAACCAGGTACTCCCATAAAAACCAGATACTATCATATAAACCAGATACTCTCATATAAACCAGATACTCTCATATAAACCAGATACTCCAGAATAATCCAGATACTCCCATATAAACCAGATACTCCCATATAAACCAGATACTATCATATAAACCAGATACTCTCATATAAACCAGATACTCTCATATAAACCAGGTACTCCCATATAACCCGATATCCTATATAAACCAGATACTCTCATATAAACCAGATACTCTCATATAAACCAGGTACTCCCATATAACCCGATATCCTATATAAACCAGATACTCTCATATAAACCAGATACTCTCATATAAAGCAAATACTCCCATATAAACCAGATACTCTCATATAAACCAGATACTCTCATATGAACCAGATACTCCCATATAAACCAGATACTCCAGAATAATCCAGATACTCCCATATAAACCAGATACTCCCATATAAACCAGGTACTCCCATATAAACCAGATACTCTCATATAAAGCAAATACTCCCATATAAACCAGATACTCTCATATAAACCAGATACTCTCATATAAACCAGATACTCTCATATAAACCAGATACTCTCATATAAACCAGATACTCTCATATAAACCAGATACTCCAGAATAATCCAGATACTCCCATATAAACCAGATACTCCCATATAAACCAGATACTCCAGAATAATCCAGATACTATCATATAAACAAGGTACTCCCATATAAACCAGATACTATCATATAAACCAGATACTCTCATATAAACCAGATACTATCATATAAACCAGATACTCTCATATAAACCAGATACTCCCATATAATCCAGATACTATCATATAAACCAGATACTCTCATATAAACCAGATACTATCATATAAACCAGATACTCCAGAATAATCCAGATACTATCATACAAACCAGGTACTCCCATATAAACCAGATACTATCATATAAGCCAGATACTCTCATATAAACCAGATACTATCATATAAACCAGATACTATCATATAAACCAGATATCCCATATAAACCAGATACTCCCATATAAACCAGATACTCTCATATAAACCAGATACTATCATATAAGCCAGATACTCTCATATAAACCAGGTACTCCCATATAAACCAGATACTATCATATAAACCAGATACTCTCATATAAACCAGATACTATCATATAAGCCAGATACTCCCATATAAACCAGATATCCCATATAAACCAGGTACTCCCATATAAACCAGGTACTCCCATATAAACCAGATACTATCATATAAACCAGATACTCTCATATAAACCAGATACTATCATATAAACCAGATACTCTCATATAAACCAGATACTCCAGAATAATCCAGATACTCCCATATAAACCAGGTACTCCCATAAAAACCAGATACTATCATATAAACCAGATACTCTCATATAAACCAGATACTCTCATATAAACCAGATACTCCAGAATAATCCAGATACTCCCATATAAACCAGATACTCTCATATAAACCAGATACTATCATATAAACCAGATACTCTCATATAAACCAGATACTCCCATATAAACCAGGTACTCCCATAAAAACCAGATACTATCATATAAACCAGATACTCTCATATAAACCAGATACTCTCATATAAACCAGATACTCCAGAATAATCCAGATACTCCCATATAAACCAGATACTCCCATATAAACCAGATACTATCATATAAACCAGATACTCTCATATAAACCAGATACTCTCATATAAACCAGGTACTCCCATATAACCCGATATCCTATATAAACCAGATACTCTCATATAAACCAGATACTCTCATATAAAGCAAATACTCCCATATAAACCAGATACTCTCATATAAACCAGATACTCTCATATGAACCAGATACTCCCATATAAACCAGATACTCCAGAATAATCCAGATACTCCCATATAAACCAGATACTCCCATATAAACCAGGTACTCCCATATAAACCAGATACTCTCATATAAAGCAAATACTCCCATATAAACCAGATACTCTCATATAAACCAGATACTCTCATATAAACCAGATACACTCATATGAACCAGATACTATCATATAAACCAGATACTCTCATATAAACCAGGTACTCCCATATAACCCAATATCCTATATAAACCAGATACTCCCATAAAAACCAGGTACTCCCATATAATCCAGATACTCTCATATAAAGCAAATACTCCCATATAAACCAGATACTCTCATATAAACCAGATACTCTCATATGAACCAGATACTCCCATATAAACCAGATACTCCAGAATAATCCAGATACTCCCATATAAACCAGATACTCCCATATAAACCAGGTACTCCCATATAAACCAGATACTCTCATATAAATCAGATATCGTATATAAACCAGATACTCTCATATAAACCAGATACTATCATATAAACCAGATACTCTCATATAAACCAGATACTCTCATATAAACCAGGTACTCCCATATAAACCAGATACTCTCATATAAACCATATATCCTATATAAACCAGATACTCTCATATAAACCAGATATTCTCATATAAACCAGATATACCATATAAACCAGATACTCTCATATAAACCAGATATTCTCATATAAACCAGATATACCATATAAACCAGATACTCTCATATAAACCAGATACTCCCATATAAACCAGATATACCATATAAACCAGATACTCTCATATAAACCAGATACTCCCATATAAACCAGATACTCTCATATAAACCAGATACTGCCATATAAACCAGATACTCTCATATAAACCAGATACTCTCATATAAACCAGATATCCCATATATATTGTGCCGTTAACCACTCCCCGGAGCGTCCTTTGAAATAATAATGTAAGCGCCGGGTAAAAGTGTGAATTACATCCCATGTGGCTCCTTGTAGATTTCCCCGGCTGTACTCCGGGGCGCCACTATCTCCCTCACATTCATATGCACCTCGCTCTCGCCCACTGCAGTCATTTTTACCATTCCCCTTCCTGTTTGATCTCCTTCAGCCCTCCACCACCGTGGAGCAAGGTAGAGGAGAGAGGGAAGAAGACGAAGGATGGATGGGGAGAGAGGGAGGTGGACATCAGAAGATGGGCGAGAGAGCATGCTTCCTGCTCAGGTGACATAATGGAACCACTTGTGAGTGTGTTGATATCAGAGGCTCCGAATAACTAAGAGGCGAGTGTTGGAGGATGTTGGGGTTTAAGAGTGTCACTAATGGTTGCTGGAGATGAACCTGGGTTTAAGATTACCCGGGCCGGGTCACCAGTGGGCTTAAGAGGGCACTCTAGACCAGGTGTCTCAAACTGATCCAGTAAAGGGCCGCTGTGGCTGCAGGTTTTCATTCCAACCAAGCAAGAACACACCTGACTCGACTTATTCACCTACCTGATTTGCCTTCACACCTTGCTTGGTTGGAATGAAAACCTGCAGCCACAGCGGCCCTTTACTGGATCAGATTGAGACACCTGCTCTAGACAGTCCGTCTGGGGGACCCGAGGCGTTCCCAGGCTCAATGGGCTGGGTAGTCCCTCCAGGGTCTTCTGGGTCCAGCCCGGGGTCGCTTCATGGTTGGAGGTGCCCAGAATACCTCCAAAGGGAGGTGTCCGAGCCACTGGCCCCGTTTCGTAGGCGTCTAATCTTCTTTTCATGAATTGATGGTATGATATCATTCTGACTACATGTTTCTAAGCTTATTGATTTTCTACCTTCTATTTTCTTGCTAGAGATGTCTGAATATCCACAGACTTGATATTGATTGACAGACAGGAACTATTGATGGATTCAAGTCCATTCTAAAGAATTTGGAGAAACAGCTTCTCCGGTCGGGTTTCATGTCTAGTAATATGTGATAGTTGTTTAACCTGCGTATGTTATGTTGTTCTTGACAAAGAGACCTTAATCTCAACGAGACGACCAGCTTAATAAAGGATTTAGGTTCATTAGGGATTAGGTGGGCCGGTTGAATCCTAAACTCATTTGTTTGGATTCTAGGAGTTAATGTGTTAGTGTGATATGAGAACAGATCTTACTGTCAGTCAAAGACCTTTGATGCAGACAGCTACCTGACAGCCAGACACAGTGTGTGTGTGTGTGTGTGTGTGTGTGTCTTCAAGCAGCGGTGTGACATCAGGCGCTTCGTGTTCATGATACACTACGGTAGTCACGACAACAGCCACTCTGCTTTCATATTCCCCTCAGACTTCAAGCTACGCTCTCAGCTTAAGCAGATGCTACTTTTAGGGTGTGTTTAACATGATCCTCCCTTGATGTGTGTCGGTGTGTGTGTGTGTGTGTGTGTGTGTATAATTAGAACAATTCCAGTGGCCTTAAAAAGCTGGTCACCAGACAGGACCCCAGGTGCAGGTCAGGGTCTACCACACCAGACGGGACCCCAGGTGCAGGTCAGGGTCTACCACACCAGACGGGACCCCAGGTGCAGGTCAGGGTCTACCACACCAGACAGGACCCCAGGTGCAGGTCAGGGTCTACCACACCAGACGGGACCCCAGGTGCAGGTCAGGGTCTACCACACCAGACAGGACCCCAGGTGCAGGTCAGGGTCTACCACACCAGACGGGACCCCGGGTGCAGGTCAGGGTCTACAGATAAAGACTTTGGTATTAGACGACCTGGAAATGAGACGCCTAAATCATAATAATAATAACTTAGACTTGTACAGCGCCTTTCATAGTACTCAAGGTCGCTTCTAAAAAAAGTGTGTGTGTGTGTGTGTGTGTGTGGGTGGGGGGGGGTCAGGGGGGTTAGGGATCAAAGGACTTAGTGCAAAGAAATGTTTTGAGGTGCTTTTTGAACATGGGCAGGGATGAGGCAGAGCGGATGTGGAGTGGGAGACTATTCCAGTTTGTAGGGGCATGGGCAGAGAAAGCCCTGTCCCCAAATGTTTGCAACCTTGTGCAGCGTATTTCCAGCAGGTCCTTGTCAGAGGACCGCAGGGAGCGTGACCGAGTGTAGGGGTGGAGGAGATCCTTGAGGTATTGTGGTGAGAGTCCATGGAGAGCTTTGTAGGTGAGCAGGAGGATCTTGTAAGTGATGTGTGACTTGACTGGCAACCAGTGGAGCTGTTGGAGGATGGGAGTGACATTCTGCCAGGGCTTGGTGTTGGTGAGAACCCTGGCAGCTGAGTTCTGGACACGCTGGAGCCTGCTAAGGTCCTTGGTGGGCAGTCCAGGCAGGACACCGTTGCAGTAGTCCAGGCGGGAGGTGATGAAGGCGTGGATGAGTGTTTCTGTGAGTGAGGGCCGGAGTCGTGAGATGTTTCTGATGTGATAGAAGGCAGACTTGGTGGTGTTGTTGATGTGAGACCGGAAGGAGAGAGTGGAGTCCAGGACGACGCCCAGCTTCCACACCTCAGGAGAGGCGGAAATGCAGCAGTCATCCACAACCAGGGCCACCTCAGGCACCTGTTCACATGCAGACAAACACACAAACGTGTCAGGTGTTGTGTTTACACTCACACACACACACACACACACACACATATGCTTTTACGCTTTGCCACTTGACACATTCCCTGTATGTCCCAGGGGTTCCTGGGAAGTTTTTATCACCAGAAGGTTTACTTCACACCTGTCAGAGTGTGTGCGTGTGTGTGTGTGTGTGTGTGTGTGTGTGTGTGTGTGCACGTGTGTGTGTGTGTGTGGCTAAGCAGCGTTGAGACTTCCAACAACTCCCTAATGTTATTTGTCAAATGTTGGAGGAGCTTGAAATATAGATTAGTTAACACACACACACACTGTGAGCACATTGCAGTAATTAAATTAAATTAAACTTGATAAGGCTGTAAAGAAGGACTCTCCTCGTTCTCCGTGTGTCTCTGTGTGATTCACATGAAAGCATCGTGTTTGGTAACCAGCTGGATTGTGGGTAATCAGATTAAAAGACATCATCGTCTCTCCTTCGGTTCCTCAGCCAGCTCTCTGGCCATCCTTTCTTCCTTTTCTTTTCCTACTGCATCCTAGTGTCCCCCTCCATTCTGTGGATCCCCTGCTGTCTTCCCTCCTTCCTTTCCTTCCCTCTCCTTTCAACATGCTCTTTGGTCTCTTTCATCCTTCTTCACTGTTTTTATCCACTCAGTCTGTTCTCCTTCTCCTTTCACTTCCCCTCTTCTCTGATCATCTTCTCACTCAAAATAAAGCAGCTTTTCAAAATAAACTTCCTCCATCCTCCGTGTAATACGGACACGGTGTGTTTACACCGGAGTTGCTCGAAGGTGATGTACTTTGGGGATCCGTCTGTTCCGCTGCTGCTTGACAGTTTGACACGAATATCCCAAACTTTTAGCATTTTGGATGTGGCCATCTTGTTATTTCTGCAACCAGATAGAGGAAGTGTCCATATTTGGTCATAAGGCAGCCCAAGCAGCAGCAACCATCCTGGATCTGGATCTGACTGGATCTGGATCTGCTCTGATTAATAAACCACAAAGAGAATGCACAGTTTGATTGATTGGTCGCTGTCATCTCCGGAGCCCACTCTGACAGATCCCTACGCATTTTGTGTCATCATAAAGTGCTTGTTGTTAATTTTAGTTCTGTGGAACTGCAAGGCTTCCACGTTAGCAGAGGCGTTTCTTTATCACATGAACTATTCTTCTGTGCCTCTCCGTACATCTCCAAAACACTGTCCAAGTCTCACAGAATGTCCAAATACACCAGATCTCCATCCTCTACCATCGATACCTTCACACATGATTGCTGATCTTGGGGGCAATATTACATCACAATCTGAAATTGCTAAAACAAAGTTGTAACTGCAGCACGTCAATGCTTAATTTTTCAAGCTTAGAAGTGCTGCAAAAGGGATTCCGGAAATCCGTCTTTTTCCCCAAGATTGATTGAGTGAGCCCAGCAAAGCAGTTGAATCCCCTCTGCAACCGGCCCCCGGCCAGACCAGACCAGATGCTCAGACGGGGTCTGGGATGGCTTATTTGAGCTTTCAGAGTTAACGCCTTCCTCGTTTGTGATGCGTGAACACAAAACGTCCTCTCGTAACTGACGAGAATTACAAACTCCCCGAGAACAAAGAGTCCATTTGTATCGCCGATACCTCCGTTCATTTTCACTTCATTAATTATTCATAGAAGCATTTGATTACAAATATGTATTTTCAGTGTGCATCTGTTGTTGTACATTTACAATGCATGCTAAATAATATAGTACTCTTTTCCACCAGGCAACAAAAAACTACACCTATACTACAAACTTGCACAGCTAGTCTATTCATAAATCCGTTTGCACTTTTTAGATGAATTAGATTTCTGTTACAAATGTTTTTCATGCTAGTTAAACAGTTCTATTTCTTAGTAATAGACTAAGCACTTTTTCTGTCTTAGTCAACACTGACCATCCCTGCCAGCACCGTTTTCGCTGTGGGCACTCCGTGTGCATTCAGGTGTTTCAGGCTGTTTGGGTTAGGTAGTCGGGTATTTGATAACTTTGTCTAGTTATTTCTGTCGAAACCTTAAAGTCATCGATGCTTAGCACGAGCATATCATCGGCTGAAGTCAAACTAATAATCGGAGGGAGAACTGAGACAATGGAAATCTTTTGAATTTTTTCCTAAGTGTTATGTAATTCCCTGTTTTGGTATTAGAGAAAAAAAGACGATCAATGAAAGAAAGAGGAAACAACAGCTGGTGGGAGGAAAGAGAAGGAGAGAGAGAACGCCAGCGGCGACACGTCAAAGACAGACACATAAAGAAGATAAGAAAAGACAGACTGATTAAACCAAGCGTCAGCCGAGGTCTTCTCAGAGAAACGGCATCAACGCGGATCGCTTCAGACCAGGACCAGTAAGGTGTCCGCGGCACTGAACTCATGGATCTGAGTTCTGGTTGGTTCAATTATGATGTACTGAGATTAGCAAAGTATGTGTGTGTGTATATGTATATATATATATATATAGTAGCTGCTGGTAGAAACTCGGTTAAGCTGCCTTTTTCAGCAGCTTTTATCCGCTCCGACGTGATATGTTGGTGTTAGCAGAAGGATAGCGATTTATTGATTTTAAATTGGCACACACTCCCTCCTTTTCTGCCTTCTCTGTCATTGATTTTCCTCTCGACGTCTCTCAACTTTTTCTTGCCTTTTTCTGGCTTCTCTCCTCATGTTTCTCCACTTTTGTACCTTATTCTCTCACCAACAAGTCCCCTCCATCCATTCCAGTCCATAATCCGAAACCCGCTGCCTGTGAGGGGAATAGGAGACCAGATGTCGAAAGCCGGGCCAGCTGACTCATTCTTTTCATTCCCGTCACTCTGGGATCGTCGACTTTCGCTCGCCCTGAGGGCTCAGACGGATCAGGGGGAGAGAGAGGAGATCGCTCCACTCCTTTTGTCAGATTCGTATTCACACTCATTCGTCTTCCCCAAAAACAAATCATCTGTCTGATCCGATCAGTTGCTACTGCTGCCTTTTGTGTTGTATCACCCTGGATGACACCTCAATTATCCGCTGATTTAAAGAGACTGCGCTCATTATGAAGTCTATTAAAACCTGCAGGGAGTTTTTAGGCGTTTTCTTTTTTTTGCCAATCGTGGAAATAATTCACGTGTTGTGGGAATGGGTTTAGCCGATCTGCAGTCGGAGGGCTCGGCTCTGAGGTGACGGATGACTGCATGTCTGTCGTACCGCGGCGTTCATTTCCTTCAGAAGTACACTGTGGGTTGGAGAGATACCGAGGCAGGAGTCAGCAGATTCACTTTTATCTTCCACAAGTCGGATAAGAATCCCGGCGAAACTCCCACGTTGACTTTGCCTCCTCGAGGGCCCCCGAGTCTCGTCTGCAGCCGTCAGCAACAAACTTACAGGTGCTAAACTTTGAGATGTTTACTTTATAAAAGTTGCATCAACCGTCAGAGGGTCAGATCAGGCTGCAGCCTTTCAGGTCTGAAATAAAGTCAAGGCTGAAGTTCCTGTTAAACCTCTGCTGGCCACCAGGGGGCGACTCCTCTCTGGTTGTATAGAAGTCTATGAGATAATGGTCCTACTTCTCTCTGCTGGCCACCAGGGGGCGACTCCTCTCTGGTTGTATAGAAGTCTATGAGAAAATGGTCCTACTTCTCTCTGCTGGCCACCAGGGGGCGACTCCTCTCTGGTTGTATAGAAGTCTATGAGAAAATGGTCCTACTTCTCTCTGCTGGCCACCAGGGGGCGACTCCTCTCTGGTTGTATAGAAGTCTATGAGATAATGGTCCTACTTCTCTCTGCTGGCCACCAGGGGGCGACTCCTCTCTGGTTGTATAGAAGTCTATGAGAAAATGGTCCTACTTCTCTCTCAGACCTGCCAACCTGTACGCATTTTGCGTAGCAGGTACGCAATTTGACATCAAAATACGCTGGTACGCTCCGCCTCATTAAACTACTCAAAAAGCTGCAGACATCTGTGAGTGCTGTTAGAAATGTGCACGTGCAAAGTCTGACAACACGATGCAGCAGTGTAGCTGTGCAGTTTCAACCAATCATGATAGAGTAGCGGAGAATAACGAGTCTGCCGAACCCACAGCGTTGGCCCGCTCTCTCCTGTCCTCTGCCTCTCTCCCCGTTCCCCGTGCCCCCACCCGCAGCAGCTGGCGGTTAAAACGGTAAACTGGTGTGTGTGTGGTGCGTGTGGTGTGTGTGTGTGTGTGTGTGTGGTGTGTGTGTGCGTGCGTGTGTGTGTGTGTGTGCGTGCGTGCGTGCGTGCGTGCGTGCGTGCGCGCGCGCGCGCGTGTGTGTTTGCGTGTGCGTGTATGAGAGAGAATAAAGTAGCGTACCTAGATTGTACGTGAGACAGACACACGGACCGACCGCGGACATCGTTAAACTACCGTTGTGCATTGAGCACAACGGTAGAGCATTAAAAAAATAATAATTTATTATTTCTCCGGGGGGGGGGGGGGGGGGGGTGGTACTCATAAAAATATTTCAAGGTTGGCAGGTCTGCTCTCTGCTGGCCACCAGGGGGCGACTCCTCTCTGGTTGTATAGAAGTCTATGAGAAAATGGTCCTACTTCTCTCTGCTGGCCACCAGGGGGCGACTCCTCTCTGGTTGTATAGAAGTCTATGAGATAATGGTCCTACTTCTCTCTGAATGTAGTATCGGTGTTGGAAGTAGTAGAAGTCAATGTCGCCCTTAAACAAGTAACCGACCCCAGGAGAACAGCCTTCCTGTTTCTTTCTCTCTGTGAAGAAGCAGATGTGATGCTTCCAAAGGCTCCGTGGTAGCGTGATAGCTTCCCTGATATCACAGCGAGCAGTCAGTACTGAACATCAATGAACGCGGTCCCGGCTGATCCAGGATCTTGTCAGCAAGCTCCTGGCTTCGTTCTGAAAATCCCGGTCCTGGTGCCAAGTTCCTACACAGCCCCCCCGGGCCCGTTGGCTCGGCCTTTGCCTGCTGAGATACTCCAGTGTGTGTGTGTGTGTGTGTGAGCATCGTCTAGACGCCGTTATCCGCTGACATTACACACACACACACAAGACGAGTGACCACATGACCAGTCTGGTGTAATTGTTCCTGCTGTCACCCTCTAGCCACGGAGGACTAATGTCAACACACACTGTAGTGGAGACCCTATACTGGTTCTGGTGTATCACTAGTCCGCGTCGGTGTGTCGGCCAGGTCACCACTTTAAGCCAAATCTCCAAAGACTCAATAAAGAGGAGGCTGGTGACGTTTGGATCTTGGTTTATTCTCCTCTTACAGGCGATTTGTTCTGTGGTTCTAAACATAAATGACAAATACAAATGAATGAATAAATCAGCAGTAATAAATCAAACCACTCAGCTCAGATCCAAATAAACCTAGAATAACAGGAACATAAACACATTACAGCTCTGAAAATACATTAACTAACCAGCAGCAGATCAACACAACACTCTATGCAACGTTACGCTGAAATAACCGACATAATAACGATCGTTAAACACGGGCGTATCACGTGACATTCAATACACTCGGGCGGAGAGTAAGCTAGCGGTCGTAACTAGCATATAGTACGGCTACGGCGCGACGAGCGTTAAAGCTCCGCGTCATACGGCCCAAACATCTGATAATACAGCAACGCACATCCAACACACTCATATGCATACTTACATGCATGTATACATGTAAATGTACATGCGTCATTCACGCACAGACAGTCGCCATAACACGAACCGATGACCCGTCTTAACTGCTCGCTCCCCTTATTCACTGCGACCACACACGCTGCCGCTCCGCTGCTTGCGGTCGATTACGCACAAGCTCCGCAGAGACTCCACCCACACAGCAATCAACATACAACATACCTGACGCATAACAGCAACAATACGTAATAACTCTGGGGCCTTTTCTACAGCCGCCCCCAAATGTATATAATACATTTGCTACATAAAGGGCAACAAAGTCTATGGTCGGGATGAGGTCGTAGAAAGGGAGTTGTCCTCATCTTCTCCAGATGGAAGTGCAGGGAGGACCACCAGCCTGGCAACTGGCCGAGTGTAGACCCTTTCCCTCACTTTCACATCAGCTGACCGAACATGTCCATCAGGGCTCAGGTGAGTCTCAATCACCCTCCCTATGGGCCACAGCGTCCTGGGAAGTTGTGGATCAGCGATCATCACCACATCGTCCTGTGCGATGTTGGCTGGTGAGGCCTGCCACTTCTGGCGAGCTTGAAGACCTGGCACATAGAGCCGGATGAAACGGGCCCAGAAGTGATCAGCCAGGACTTGGGAGTGCCTCCAACGGCGACGACTGATGAGCTCATTCTCTGGGTAGACTACTTGCGGTAACGATCCATCTGGCCGCCCCATCAGGAGAATATTGGGAGTCACTGGGTCAGGGTCACTAGCATCGGAAGACACATATCCAAGGGGCTTGCTGTTAAGAATCCCTTCCACCTCGGTAAGCACTGTGCGAAGAACTTCCTCTGCGACCGGTTGAGCTCCCACAGTGGCATAGAGTGCACCCTTAACGGAGCGTATCTCCCTCTCCCACACCCCGCCGAAGTGGGGCGCCGCAGGGGGATTAAAGTGGAAGGAAATCTTCTGAGGTGCAAGGTGCTCCTGTAAGGCAGGAGAGATCTCGGCGAAGGCCTCCCGAAGTTCCCTCTCTCCTCCCTTGAAGTTTGTCCCCCGATCGGAGAACAGCTCTGCAGGGGTTCCTCTGCGGGCGATGAACCGATGAAGGGCCATCAAGAAGGCGTCTGTATCAATGGCGGTCAGGAGGTCCAGGTGCACGGCCCTGGTGGTAAGGCACTTGAAGATGATGCCCCATCTCTTCTCCCGCCGCCGACCCACCTTGACCTCAAAGGGCCCGAAACAATCCATCCCCGTAGAATAAAAAGCAGGCTTGAACAGGCGCAAACGGGCTGATGGAAGGTCAGCCATCTTTGTCTATGCAACGTTACGCTGAAATAACCGACATAATAACGATCATTAAACACGGGCGTATCACGTGACATTCAATACACTCGGGCGGAGAGTAAGCTAGCGGTCGTAACTAGCATATAGTACGGCTACGGCGCGACGAGTGTTAAAGCTCCGCGTCATACGGCCCAAACATCTGATAATACAGCAACGCACATCCAACACACTCATATGCATACTTACATGCGTCATTCACGCACAGACAGTCGCCATAACACGAACCGATGACCCGTCTTAACGGCTCGCTCCCCTCATTCACTGCGACCACACACGCTGCCGCTCCGCTGCTTGCGGTCGATTACGCACAAGCTCCGCAGAGACTCCACCCACACAGCAATCAACATACAACATACCTGACGCATAACAGCAACAATACATAATAACTTTGGGGCCTTTTCTACACACACACACACACACACACACAGACATGTACACACACACACACACGCACAGACATGTACACACACACACACACACACGCATAGACATGTACACACACACACACACACACGCATAGACATGTACACACACGCACACGCACAGACATGTACACAAACACTCACACTTGTGAGGAAATGTTAGCCTTTCAGATTCAACCTGTCAGACAAGAACACAGGGTTCACCTGCTTTGGTGTGTGTGTGTGTGTTTTCAGCAGGCTGACTGTGTAAACAGATGCCTGCTGTCTGCCCCCTACTGCCACTGGTGCACACACACACACACACACACACACACCTCACATTGAGCCAGAGATAAAAATAAAACAGAAATGTTGGACTGACCACAATGTGATGTGCATACATTTTCCAGCATCCCAAACATCGTGGGTGGTCTGTGTGTGTGTGTGTGTGTGTGTGTGTGTGTTTGTGTGTGTGTATGTGTTTCCAGCCTTTCTCATCTGTTGAATTCATCTCGAGGTGGATTCAGCGTTTCAGCTTAAAGAAGTTAATTCCCACTTTACTTTTACTAGAAACTCAAGCAAGTTGAGTCCAAAACCGTCCAAACATTCATGTTTGATAAAATAAGGGAACGCTCGCTGATTCCTGAAAGCCGTGTAATCCCCCTTTTTTCCATTTCACCCTCCTCCCAATGTTTCCTAACATCATCACAATTAGCCGGCCGCTTCGCTTATTGTCGATAAGCAGCTTTGGCCGGCCGTGGGAACATCTGGCAGTCCTCACGCTTTTTGGCAGCGATCTCTTTGAGCCGTGAGGATTTAGAAAAAGAAAAACAACTAAGAGCTCCACTGAGACCGAATCATCAACGGGCCAAAACGGCAGGTGGATTGAAGCAGATTCACTTAAAATGCCTGTTTGGACTCAAACATGCCACCGGGGAGGAAAACAAAGAAGCTGTGACTTCGACTGCATCACGTTGTCCAGGCGGCGAGACGTCTCGAGTCTGATTGTGTGTTTGTGGAGGTGAGAAAACGAGTCGCTCTGCTCCGCCGGTGATAAGCACACTCAAATCCAGCCTCGCTCTAATCTGAGAGATTTGGGAATGTGTGTGCTCGCTCTCAGCAGTGTGTGTTGGTCACAGAAGGACAAAGGAGTGTTCGGCGTGCTGCCGCCAACAGCCTCCCTCTCGTTTACGCAAGGACGCACATAGAATCAAAACGTTTTCAACGCAGGGTCACGTTCTGATTGTTGAGCTGTTATGGTTTGCATTTGGGCCAGTTGGTTTTGGCGGTGTGTCAACGATGCATTCATTCAGTTTCTGGTGTTACAGTTTTGAAGCCTTGAGTTCGGTGTGACCATATTTGGACTGTGTAGGAGCAACCGGTGGATCTGATGAACACAAGCGGCCTAGCAGCACTCTTACTGGATCTGGATCCATGTGGATTCTTAGGCTGAGTTTAAGACCGCCTGGTCTCTTGGAGGAAAAACGGTCTGAGTGGAAGAGAGGGTTGAGAAGTGGGAAAGTACAGGGCATTTCATATATGCAGCGTCTTTTTTAAAGTCTCTAAAGTGATGTCAAAGAACATCATCTGTTTTAAAGGAGGCTCTGCTCTTCACATCCCTCTCACCTGGTCTCCTTTGATCTGCTCAGGTATTCGCCACAGCGGGGGAACGCTTTGATACCGCCACTGCAACATGGTGGAAAATGATGATAAAAGTAAACACTTTGATAATAAATGACTTTACATTAGTGGCTTGGACAGGTCAGCCTCACTTCAAAGTCCTCTTCTGTCTTACATTTTTTTTTTTCCCCCACAATCCTTTCATCATTGCTGTTCGTCTTCCACTGCTGGCTTTTTTTTTTGTGCAAGGACACTTCATGTCAAAGGCCTCCATACCAGAAGGATAAAAAAAGTGAATTTGTGTGTGACTTCGGTATAGTGTTATCCGTCGTTCGTCCCCCACGTTCCTACAACGCCCACCTTCAAGCCGTTGAGGCGGATAACTTCATTAGCAATTCAACACAAGATTATTGGATCCCGGCCTTTTCACGTTTGCCCTCAACACAAACAAACATCCGAGTCATAGTGAGCCGTCTGGCAGCAGCCGAACACACGATGGAAGGGTCAGCGATTCGTTGAAGGGTACTCCGGTAACTCCCGAGCATTTCAGAGGACGAAATTACAGCTAATTTAAAAGAGAAGCAATCGAACCACCTTGAAAAGCAGGTAGACACAGATTAGGTTTTGTGCTGTGTAGTATGACAACCTTCAGTGGAGCATTAGCTAAGTTAGCTGCATTACAGATGTCGGCCAACCAATTAAAAATAAGAGAGTCAACATTCACATGAATTAGTAACTCACATTCAGTCAGTAAGCGCTGTACCTTGTATAGCAGCCTTCAGATGTACTCATGATCAAAGTCTAGAGCGGCAGACGGTTGTTAATCTGCATTAATCAAACCTTTCACCTTGTCCATGACCATTAATACACCTTTCATAACGAGCCACAAATTCTCCCGAAGGAGCCACAATAACAGAGGACAGATAAGGCTGAACAACTGTCAAACCGAGGCTTTAAATGAGAACAGAGGGAAAAGTAAAGTCAGTAGAGCAGGCGATAATCTTGAGAGGAGAATAAGAGGCAGCGCTAGCATAATTGGATGGAAGGATAAATAAGCCGTGCGATGTCGGGAGTGTTGTAGAGAGAGTCGGGGTGAATGAATGATGCTGAGTGAAGACAGCGAGAGACGGAGAGTTATTGATGAAAAGAAGCAGCCCGTTGTCCAAAGTCATACCCTTTGAGAGTCACGCTGTTGTTTGTTTGTGGTCCTCTGAACAAAGAGACTCTTAATTGAAGGGGGGGTGAGTAATAACCACTGGGCTGAGAATCCAGTGATTGAGGAGGACTGATGAAGGATGGGGGCTGGATGACAATGAAGCTGTGGTTCAAAGAGGAGTGAATGAAGAAGAGGGTGATGAACGGAGCGGGTTATGAAGGTATGGAGTGGAGAGATGAATTGAGCGATGAAGCGGTAGAAAGGTGGCGTTGACGGATGAGGGGGAGGCGATGGCGGCCCGGCGGAGAGACGAAGGCTCCAACGCACAAAGAATACGAATGTAAAATCAATGTTTGGAGTTTCACAAAATATTTCACAACTTGTGATTGCTGTCGTGGAACAGCGTCGGATGACTGATCGCTGCCTTTACCCGACACACAGCATTAAAAGAGTGTTCAGCAGCTGCCGCCGTGCCCTTTGACCCCCTCCCTCTGCGTCTCTGGGGATGGCGTCCTCCAGGATAAGTGCAGGAATGTGGTGATTGCTAACCGTTGGCAGTAAAGCAACACTGAAGACACGGAGGAGGAGTTGATCTGGAGGAGGTCTGTGTTCATCAATACTCTCCGCGGGGAGTCATTTGCAACCTTCCAGTTTGTGTGAGCTGGGTGATTTATTTCCAGCGTTAAAAAGTGCTGATGTAAGATTCCCATCGTGAGCAACTAATCCCCCAACAATGCTTATTCTGATATGTGAGCGTTCAGCCGTGAGCCCTGTAATGCACAGTTTGATTCTGGTCACACTGGACATGAACAGCAATCTCCTGGGTGAAGGTCCTTTCCTGATACCCTTAATAAAGCACGTTTTGTAGTTTGTTACATTAAATAACTATTTTGTTCCCTTAAATGATTGAAGTAAACGATCCAAAGTTTCTTCGGTTTCTTCGGTTCGGCTTAAACTCCTCCGTCTTATAGTCAGTCTGGCTTCAGAGCTGACCGACCGCTGGATGAGGAAGATTAATGGAGAGAAGGGAGGCGAACGATGAGGAGGAAGACCCCTAATATATATATATATATATTAGGGGCTTTGGGGCTCTGCAGGCTCCAGCAGGTCGTTCATACCTTTGCAGTCTACAGCTCATTGACTGTAGTTCACTTTTGCTGCTGGATGCTGGATAAACTGAATTATTCAGCAATCAGTCCAGTCCGAACGCCCTGAACGGACAGTGCACTCGTCTTCGGGGCAGCAGGGTTCTCTTGAAAGTCCTCAGCAGCTTCATCCCCACATTAAAGGAATTTTAATATTGAGTGTCTTTGGTTGCGATGGCGAGAAGCTTAGCGATGCTCACGATGCTGCCAGCCTGGACTTCAGTTGATTCATCTGAAAGCTCACTGACCTTCAGAACAGACTCTGAACGGAGCGCGTGGTAGTCTAATGTCTCCAGTACTTTCATCAATATCTCGGTTTGGTGCAGGAGGCTTCATTGATTTCAAGCCATTACTGAGAGGAGTTAGTTAACATCACAGAGGAAAAATCACCCATTTAAAGGTGTGATGATGAACAGAAACGGCATGAGGGACAAAAGGAAGAGCAGCCGGACGGGGAAGAAGCGTTCGCTAGCTCGTTAGCGTGTCCACTTCCACTGTGGCTGTGAGTGGAATCAATAGCTCATTTCTCTGATGGCTCCCACATTAACACAGCACAATGGGAAACAGTAGTTAGACATCCCAACACTCGGCCTGTTGATGCATGCTCGTTTACACCAGAGCTTTTATTTGACTCACTATATGAATGTTGAAAAGTACATTTAAATGTCTTCATGCTTCTGTTTATGTCATATGTCAATAGTCATTCAATCCCAATCTAAACAGCTTTTTAATATTCCAGTTATGAACCTGAACTGTCGACGTGTCTCCAGGCACATCAAGAGGAAAGACGTGAAACCGTACGTCCAATTTACAAAACCGAATTACCGACGCTATCGAACCGTACTTCCTCTTTGGCACCCGGAACGTAAGTGTGTTGGTGCACTTTCATGTGTGTTCATCAGTTTATTGATTTGTTTCTGCAGGAAATAAATGAAGTCCCTCGTACCTACAACGGGTGACATCACGTTATAATTATAGAATTGTAATCTTTGCTGATGACGACGTCATTTCATGAAACTCCTGAGCTGCTTCAGGGAACAAAGCTGCACAAATACAGCTGCTCCCAAGACAACCTTCAGTATTCTGATACCTTAATGATTCTTAAACACACACAGGTCAACAGATCCTCACCACATCCACCCACGCACACAAACACACACCTACACACACAGCTGTTACCAGTCAGGCTGCACCGGATCGTGACGCCGACTTCCGACAAATACAGAATACATTTTTAATTTTAAAAATATGTATTTATCCTCTATTTATGCCGGGAGACCTTATGATTGATGATCATATATTTCAAAATGATTTGCTTATGTCAGCGCTGTAGTTTTCAGATGAACATAAGAGAAGAAACTTGTGCGTGACGCAGCCTCTGATATAAATCTAATGACTGCAGGGATGCCACGCGAGCCTGCAGACGGAGAATGACTCACTCGTGTCTTACTAGCGTGTTGCTATTAGCCTTCTGACCCGTTAGATCCACTGGGAGGATTCACTCTCACACACACACACACACACTCCACATACGTTTTCTTTGTATCCCGTTTGATGGTCTGAAAGTCTATAAATGTGTTTTTGTGTTTCCTTTCATCATGATTTCCATAAGTCTGGTTAAAAGTGAAAATCTATTATTAGAGATACGGATTTTAATGCAGCGTGAAAGACAGAAGGACACTGTTGTGTCTTAAACCTGCCGCAGAATTGCTGTGTAGCGGTGGCAGCTACACCCACGGCGCTGCTCCCTCAGCGCCGCCGGCTTCATCACCCACCTCCGCTGAAAGGTTAGCGAGACGCTGCCGAACCGAAGACTCACCGCCGGCTCACACCAGGCGGGAGTCGAAGGTTCCATTCCCCTGAATAGACCAGCCAGTGATTTAAAGGGTTCTCTGTTGTCAGCGTTGTCGTATGACTTGGTAGGATGTTAGATTATGGAGATACAACAGTTGATGAAATGAAATGCGATGGAACAGCTGGCAGCTCTTATTTGCTATTCTGATCAGGAAAGTGGGCAGAAAGCTCGCTGGCCGTGTGCTGTGGGAGGCTTTTTGAGAACAAGTACTCTTCGTTGGCAGTTGGTTGTTATGGAAATGAAGTACAGAGAGCATCTTTTCGTTTTTTGGGATAAATCCCTTTTGAGGCTTTTACAAAACACTAATGATGCGAGTGGAATGTTTATAGCCGTCTGTATTTCATTCACTCGTCTCATCTTTGTGTTTTTATTTTGACTGATGGCTTGCAGGGACGATGCAGATTTAATGTTTTGAGATTTCACCACACGCTGCGTCAGGAAACCAGAATGATGCCGACTCAGACCCCTCGCCCACGCACCCTCCACGTCATCGGCACGCCTTGGCAGCAAGCGTCCCGAAGTTTCAGTCACCGTGAAAGGAGAAGCTGGTGGGTGGAAAGGCCAGTTTGTGAATGACAGAAACGGAGGCTCTGACTGGACGATGCAAACATAACTGTATTTAAGTAGTATAATTCATGTCAAACATATTAATACCCCGAGAGAGAAGTAGGACCATTTTCTCATTCTATACAATCCAACCAGAGGCATCGCCCCCTGATGGTCATTTAAAGAATGCACTTCTCTTTTTTAACCCGAGGTTGCAGCCTGCTTTGCATGCTTTCAGACAATCATATCCTGTTAGAACTTCTGCTGTATAAAATAAAGTAAAATATAGATTTCTTTGCTATTTGCTGCAGCGAATGTCTGAAATATTGATGTTAAATCCAAATGCATAGATCTCATATATGTTTCATCAAGATCCCAGAGCTGATGCCGGTGGGAAAAGTTAATAATACAGCATCAATATATGTATTCCAGACCAACCATGCTCGAGCCCCTCCAGGGTCCGTGAAGCCTAAAATATTCAGCTGCAAACACAGAAGTGAGAGACGTTGCTTTAATAATCCCCTCATGTTCCTTTCCTGTCTTTGGGTTCAATTAACAGGACGTCGGCCATTACAGGTAGAACAGGAGAAGCTTCTCTGAAAGTTGTTTTTTTAACAAGGACCACCGTGTCCTCGCCTGTCACCGTAAACACTCCTCTTCTTCTTCCCTCCAATTAGTCTGAGAGTGTTCACGGAGGGAGGGAGGTGGACCGCTACCTGTCGCAGGTTGTTAGCGGGATCGGCCAACACCACGTACAATTAGATATATGTTTGTTTGGTAATATGTTGTGGATTCATTCATTTGTAAACTCTTGTTTTTGTATTTTAAAATGAAGGGATGCGTTGTAAGTGAAGATTTGGGAAATGATTGCTCAACGATCTGCAGGCATAAATCAGGATTTATGCCTCACAGACAACTTGTACAGTGTTAAAGTCAGGTAAATGCAGTGTTGGGGTTCATGGAAAGGTTCCTCAGTGCTCAACATATCCGAGCGGGTCGTGCTCGGGATTTTTCTAAAGTGACACCCAGATGAGTAAAGGCTCAAACCCCAGAGCACACTGCTCATTAAAACAGATGAGAAGCTATCGCCACAGGCCTTATTAAAACTCGGCTTGTTTTCTCTCCTAAAAGTTGAAGCGGGTGGAGGCATCGCTGATTAGTCTGCGTGCACTTGTTGAAGTAATTTAAAGTTCAGAGAACATCTAGAAAGACCAGAAACCACGGCGGTTAGAACACGCTGCAGAGAGTTTACATTCCCTCGGTAGCCAACCACTTTGGAACCGGAATGAGTTGTATGTAATCAAGAAGTTGGCACCGGCAGCTCCATGACTCTTCCTCGCTGCCATCTGATTGGTTTGGAGTGAGGCCAAGATTCAGGGGAGGCTCCCAACCTCATTCTAGTCCACTTTCATCATTTCTATCCAGCTTTGAGTCGGATACTGAATAGAGATCAAGCATCGCCTGCTTCCTGGTCTGGTGGACTTTAAATGGACCTGTCAATCAGCAGGTTAGCCCCGCCCCCTAAAGCATCCCCTGATTTCTGGTCTGGACCATTTTCTCATAAGCTTCTATACAACCAGAGAGGAGTCGCCCCCTGGTGGCCAGCAGATTTAAGCACACACTTAAACTCACCTTTCAGAACTGGAGTTTTCCGCCTGAACGTAACCTGAAGAAGTAGCTTGTCGTCGCCGTTTTATTTGCCATATAGAACACTTGCCTTCCCTTGTGGGAAGAAGCCAGTCCTCCCTGCAGTACGTAGGCCATAGTATGCACCAGATAGATGTTAGTGGGCACCAGTATGGTTGTGGGTAGGCCACATCGTTGATAGTGTCTACGCATCACATACTTGCTAGTGCACATTAGATGAGTTTCTAGTCTGCAGGGCGAGTTGACGGGTCCGGGTACCGACCATGAACCCAGTGTGTTATTTGTCTCTGCTTTGAGCATCTCATAAAGGGTGTAAAAACAGTGCAGGACAGAGGAACGAGTGAGAACTCAGACATCAGTGAAACACATCGGCCTTCCCATCCCAGACGCTGCTCCTCCCTCCTTCCTCTCGTCTCATTGAAGGTCTGCCAGTGGAATCCGTCGGTTCGTCAATGCGCCAGACCGCGTGGCGGTCGGCCAGCGAAGCGGCGTGTCGAGGCCTCCTCATTGTGCATGCTGTGTGTTTTTCTAAGCGGCACACAGCGCCTGCAATGTGGAGGCGGAGTCACGCAGAGACGCCTAACACTCAAGGACGAGTGACGCAAACATCAAGCTGTTTTCTCTTGAATTACCAGCACACATGTATAAACATGCACACACATTTGCAAGGTTTTCTTGATATATAGCGATCTGCCAAACCATGAAAGAACAGCTGATGAGTGGCCACAGCGCTCCATGTGATCTACACAAGTGTGTGGCCTCGGTGACAAACAAGCTGTTTATTATCTACTGCACTGCAGCAGCATGACCCGCATACCATCCCACTTTAGTGCTACACCGATGACAAGCTGTACAAAAAACCCACATTATTATTATTCCACCAATTTGGTGCCTGGTTGATGTCACATTACACAGATTCCCAGCACTCCTACAATGTCCCCTCTCCCAATTAGCTGCGATGCTTCTTTTTGTTTCAGCTCAGCGGCCGCCACGCTGTCTCCTTCTCTACTTCTTTCTGATTTTACCCCTTCTTCCATGTCTGCCATTCTTGGTTCTACTTGCTCCGCCAGCCCTGCCCGCTCAATCAGGCGCCACATGCTAATTAGCTTAGTGTGGGGCTAGCCAATCCCACAGGGGAAGGCTAGGGCCACTGGGTAATTAACTGGTGGCTAACAGGCGTAGCAGTGGCACCGGGGCGAGGGGGGGGGGGGGGGGGGGCTTCTTCTCATAGACTTCTATACATAGACTTGTATAGAAGTCTATGAGAAAATGGTCCTACTTCTCTCTGCTGGCCACCAGGGGGCGACTCCTCTCTGGTTGTATAGAAGTCTATGAGAAAATGGTCCTACTTCTCTCTGCTGGCCACCAGGGGGCGACTCCTCTCTGGTTGTATAGAAGTCTATGAGAAAATGGTCCTACTTCTCTCTGCTGGCCACCAGGGGGCGACTCCTCTCTGGTTGTATAGAAGTCTATGAGAAAATGGTCCTACTTCTCTCTGCTGGCCACCAGGGGGCGACTCCTCTCTGGTTGTATAGAAGTCTATGAGAAAATGGTCCTACTTCTCTCTGCTGGCCACCAGGGGGCGACTCCTCTCTGGTTGTATAGAAGTCTATGAGAAAATGGTCCTACTTCTCTCTGCTGGCCACCAGGGGGCGACTCCTCTCTGGTTGTATAGAAGTCTATGAGAAAATGGTCCTACTTCTCTCTGCTGGCCACCAGGGGGCGACTCCTCTCTGGTTGTATAGAAGTCTATGAGAAAATGGTCCTACTTCTCTCTGCTGGCCACCAGGGGGCGACTCCTCTCTGGTTGTATAGAAGTCTATGAGAAAATGGTCCTACTTCTCTCTGCTGGCCACCAGGGGGCGACTCCTCTCTGGTTGTATAGAAGTCTATGAGAAAATGGTCCTACTTCTCTCTGCTGGCCACCAGGGGGCGACTCCTCTCTTCCACCCAGCTGAGCATTAAACATCTTTACTGCAGGACTAGCTATCTGCTTAACAAACTGGATATTTGACTGCAGGGATAACTAACGGCTAATATTGAATTGCACACTGCAAATGGCAGCTCATCTCAACAGTGGGGCGGAGC
>CM056843.1:16745508-16768008 GCA_029853015.1 Chelidonichthys spinosus | reverse complement strand
AACCTGACCTTGAAACACTCTGAAGGACCCTCCTCCATGTTGGTGAATCCGGCCTCACAACATGCTCAAATGTCATTTCATATTGTGGCTCCCATATCAGTCCACTTTTTAAAACCCTCAGATGGCTGTTTTCTTCCAATCTTGTGACTCTAATTAAAGATGAGAAACAAAATGGCCACTTGTTTCTACTCTAGCCTCACACATTGACATTATGCAGACTCCGTATCAGAGCGCTGGAAGTCGGACTGTCGGCCGGTCCAAACCATTCAGGCATCTGGGCATGTGGGGGGGATGGTGATCAGGTCAAGCACTATATATAACAGAGATAATACATCAATGAGATGGAGGGTCATTTTCTGATTGACTTCCAGTGGAGTCGCCCCCTGATGGCCAGTAGAGAGAATACAAGAGTAAGGCTCTTGTCAGACCCAGATGTTGCCTCCTGGTGTGGAAGCAGCTCCTGATGCAGTCAGCTGACCTGCTCCTGCCCTGATGCGTTGCCCTCCCCGTTGACCTCCACTGGAAACTGTACAGAGCAGTGTGTGTGTGTGTGTGTGTGTGTGTGTGTGTGTGTGTGTGTGGTGAATGCTGTATTTGTTTTCCTCTAATCTGCCAATCCAATCTATATGCAAAAACCTGGTTTTAATTAAATCAGCGGAGCAAAGCCGCAGCAGCTTCGTATAGCATTAACGTATGATCGGCTCAAACAGAAATCCAAATCCACGTCCTCAACAAAATGTTCTTATTAACTGGAACACAATCAGCTCCAGAGTGCAAAGCACCAACCTTTCTTCTGTCTGTGCCAGAGTGCCTTTTAGCAAATGGCAGGTTGCCACCGAATTACTCACTCTGAACTCTCGTCTGCCCGCATCCTTCGTTAGGACCTTCAGACGCTCCGAGGGGGATGTTTGTGTGAAGGGGAGGTGGAATCAAACGAGTGTTACCATGCCGACGCACCAAAACAAAGAGGTGAAGGACCAGAGTTCACCCGACGTATTACACGAAGTCTGTCTTTCCCCAGAAGAAGTCCAACCGTCCGTTAGCCGACTTATTGGTCGACCGATTCAGTCGAACTCTTTTCCTGAATGTCGCGTTTCCAAGAAACCTTTCTTCTTTCTTCAGGTCGTCAAACAGGAAACATGGCTGAAATGAAACTATAGGGTATTGAGATTATTGCTGAAGCTTTGCATTGTTGATGAGATGAAAGGAGAAGCGATGAGTCAGCACATTTCACACGTTCCTTGATATTTTTGTGTTATTAACCGCTGGATTCTGGTTTTCCAGTTTCACAAATGATCAACGGCAGCTCCGACAGACAAGGTGACATGGGGGGGGTGATTTAAACACAGTGAAGAGGTGGCGGCGGTGAAGTGGCGTGCCAGGACTTAGAAATGCGAGGAGAATGGGGAGGCGGAGAGATTTAGAGGGTGTCGAGTGTGAGAGAAGGCAAGGTGTAATTCATTAAAGGTTCGTAAATGAAGGGTTGGAAGGAGGGGAAGAAAAGGTGGAGGTTTCTCACAGGACACACATCCACTACACAGCCACATATACATCCAGATATATGGATATCATACGTCCATGCAGGGAGAACAGGAGATAACTCCATGCAGGACACACATCCACTACACAGCCACATATACATCCAGATATATGGATATCATACGTCCATGCAGGGAGAACAGGAGATAACTCCATGCAGGACACACATCCACTACACAGCCACATATACATCCAGATATATGGATATCATACGTCCATGCAGGGAGAACAGGAGATAACTCCATGCAGGACACACATCCACTACACAGCCACATATACATCCAGATATATGGATATCATACGTCCATGCAGGGAGAACAGGAGATAACTCCACGCAGGACACACATCCACTACACAGCCACATATACATCCAGATATATGGATATCATACGTCCATGCAGGGAGAACAGGAGATAACTCCATGCAGGACACACATCCACTACACAGCCACATATACATCCAGATATATGGATATCATACGTCCATGCAGGGAGAACAGGAGATAACTCCATGCAGGACACACATCCACTACACAGCCACATATACATCCAGATATATGGATATCATACGTCCATGCAGGGAGAACAGGAGATAACTCCATGCAGGAAGGGTTTATGAAGCATCGCGAGGGCTGAGAAACTCATTCCTCTCCACGAGGGAATCAAACAGACAATTTGAAGGTTTAAATGCAAGAAGCCAAAAAAAAAAAAACAGAGAGGAATTCATTAAGAATAGAAATGGAAAGACTGAACAGATGAGGGGGGGTTGAATGATCTGCCAGTCTGGACAAATAAATCTCCAAAGGCAGCAAGTTCCACTTAATTTCCAAGGCTTATATCTTTATCTCCTGCATGACCTTTCTTTAATATCGTTCTTTTCTTTCCTCTAACCCGTCTGTCTGCTTCACACCGGCTTTATTACATCCAGCACACAGAGGACGGGATGATAGCGCTGCTTTTATGTTTGCTGCTACGCCCATCCTCCTGCTACGTGTTGCTCATCAGTCAAACCTGGACCCGTTTCAGTCCCAAACACCCTCTAACTCCTCTTTGTTTACAGCAGATATGCAGCATCTGGATACGTTTCCAGTCTCTTCCAAACCCATCCGTGTAAGTTCTGAGAGTTCAATTTTAAACGATGGTCCCCTTTTTACGTTTTTGACTTTTGGACTGACGTTGTTTGCTTGAATAATTAATAAAGGAGTCAAGATTATATAGTTTTAATTTGCTCGATCGCCCGTCGTCCTGTCATCGTCCGACTCACATCGTCGTTCACGTTCATTCATGTCTACGAAACACACGCCGCCGGGTTGAAGGGTGGAGCCGGCGGTCTGGGAGATTGTTACCTACGCTGGGTAAGATGGAGGACGGGTCTGACTGGAGGACGGGTCTGACTGGGGGACGGGTCTGACTGGAGGACGGGTCTGACTGGAGGACGGGTCTGACTGGAGGACGGGTCTGACTGGGGGACGGGTCTGACTAGGGGACGGGTCTGACTGGAGGACGGGTCTGACTGGGGGACGGGTCTGACTGGAGGACGGGTCTGACTGGAGGACGGGTCTGACTGGGGACGGGTCTGACTGGGGGACGGGTCTGACTGGGGACGGGTCTGACTGGAGGACGGGTCTGACTGGGGGACGGGTCTGACTGGGGGACGGGTCTGACTGGAGGACGGGTCTGACTGGGGGACGGGTCTGACTGGGGGACGGGTCTGACTGGAGGACGGGTCTGACTGGGGGACGGGTCTGACTGGGGGACGGGTCTGACTGGCGGCGGCACGCAGAGCGCCACTAATGCGACGTGTTTTTTCTGCATCAGGACTAGGGCTGGGTAAAAAAATCGATTCAATCGATTTCATTTAAATTTTGCAATATCGATTCATAGGGCATGAGATCGATTTTTCCCCATGAAGTTTACCCCTCGTGCGTGATGCAGCAGTGGCGCGTTTACGTCCGGTTGACGTTCATTCATGCGCACAAGCGTGCAAGATGGCTCCTATAGGTGACGTTAGCGCCCTGGTTTGTGCCAACTTTGCAGAACAATGGCCGCGTCAACATCGACAACAGCCACCGAGGAGCCCGCACTCGTGCTCCGTCCGGAGACCCGCAAACTCTAAGACGCGCCGCCCGGAATACTGCCCGGAAATAGGCAAACAAACACTGCCAAACAGTCGCCACTGACGGCCCAAATAATGTCCGAAAGCAGCCTGGAGCTCTCACCGACACCGGGCAGCACACGGCTCCGCGAGCCCACAATTACGCTCCGCGAGCCCGCACTCGCGCTCCGTCCTGAAAACCGTAAACTCTTAAGACGCACCGCCCCGAATACTGCCCGTAAATAGGCAAACAAACCCCGCCTACTGGCTTATTTAGCATTATTTTGATGAAACCGAATACATACACAGTTTATGTCTGAGCTTAAATAAATAAAGGTTCTGAAATCATGTTGCCTGCCTATTGACGTTGACTGATACACTGCCCTCTGGTGGACAAAACATATACAACTTAAGTACCATACCATATAGGTCTTACTGAAGGCTTTTAATGGTCAAAAGATTATTAATAAATATTTAAATATATTCGAATATTAATATTAATAAACAAACGAACTTCGAATATGATTTTTTGGGCAAAAGTCAAGGCCCTAGTGCTCGATCCACACTACGTTATGGTGCAACGTAAACATCTGACTGAAACAGTTATCCCCATGATGTATACATGTGTGAAAGACGACATCCTAACGAAAATGCAGTCAGCAGAGAGTGTCGGCAGAACTTGTGTTTATGGTGAAGAGCAAAAAATAAAGTACATCTGTATTTTGTAACACAGTTGAGCCATTTTCATTATGTAAGAGCCAATCGAATCGAATCGAATCGTGATTAATCGATTCAGGACCTTATGAATCGAAATCGAATCGATTTAGGAAATTGGCCACGATACCCAGCCCTAATCAGGACTCAGACATGGGAGGCAATCACACGGCTGGTGGCGGGCTTTTAATGGAGGAATAATGGCAGGTGGAGGACGGCAGAGGGAGAAAATGAAGAGATAGAAAAAAGAGGAGTGATGTGAAAACGTGAAATGTCTGTCACACTCGTGCTGCATGCCAAAGAGTGTTTCACGCCCGGTCCAATAGAAGCAGAGAGGCTCTCACTTTGTGGTATGTGCTGGTAGCTCTCTGCTGAGGAGCTCACCACAATACTACACAATACTACACAATACTATACAATACTATACAATACTACACAATATTATACAATACTACACAATACTACACAATACTATACAATACTATACAATACTACACAATACTATACAATACTATACAATACTACACAATATTATACAATACTATACAATACTACACAATACTACACAATACTATACAATACTATACAATACTACACAATATTATACAATACTACACAATACTATACAATACTACAATACTACACAATATTATACAATACTACACAATACTACACAATACTACACAATACTATACAATATTACACAATATTATACAATACTACACAATACTGCACAATACTACACAATACTATACAATACTATACAATACTACACAATATTATACAATACTACACAATACTGCACAATACTACATAATACTATACAATACTATACAATACTACACTGTAAAAAAAAAAATCCTAAAAAAACGGTAATTTTCTGGCAGCTGGGGCGCCAGAAAAATACTGTGAAATAACAGAAAATTACTTTCTCATAAAAATACAGTTATTTTCCATAATAAAAATACAGTTTGTATTTGTAATTTTAACAAGATTTCCCTTATTTTCAGGTTGCTTTTAACGTTTAATTACAACCATTTTCACATTTTAAAACAATTAAATTCCCTAGAAATATAGTAAGTACACGTTGGATTACAAATAATAATGCTTAAATTTACAGAAATGTGCTGTTATTAGTTGGTTTTATAACATTATTTTATAGAAAAAGGTTGTATAATAATTTATATTTGATGTAATATAACTGTATATGACACATGAAATAATGTGATTCATCTTTCAAAACATGTCAAAAAACTGTTGAAAAACTAGATATTGGGTTTAAAATTACAACAATTTAATGTTAATTTTAGATCACATCAAATGTATATTTAGTTATTTTAGTTGTTTTTAACATTTAATTACAAACATTTTAGGTTTTAAAACAGTGAAATTACCCATAAAGATGGTAAATTAACATTGAAACAAGAACAGCTACAATTTTCCCATTCTCAGTATTTTTATTCAACTGTAACAGGTAACCAATATTACAGCAATATTCAAAAATCAATTACATTAAAATGACTCTGAAACAAACAAAAAAAAAATCAACTGAATTGGAAATGAAAAAAAAAAGTTGAGTTACCAATTTACAGTATTATTTCTATCCAAGGCATCCATAACTCCATAACTGAGCACTTCTTATTCCCTCCACTTGTAGTCTGACATTTTGGTCATCAGCGTGAAAACTTTTGGACTGACTGCAGGTTGTTTGTGGTGGTGTTCCACTCCACTTTTGATCCCTTGTCTCGATTTCTCTTGAAGAGGCACCTGTCTAATGAAAAGAAAACAATTTTAGTAACTGTGGACTGTACTATATTTGTATACCTTTGCAAAAAGGTTACACAACAGTGCTTTGGGTGTCTTGAAAAGCACAATATAAATACACAAAGATGGCATAGTGACTTTAAAAGTCTGCTATAGAACATATTACACACCATACATGTAAATGTACTTCACAAAAATCCTTTTAAAACTTACCCATGACTGCTGCAACGCGGCGAAACTCCTTCCTGAAGTGATCCTGGACATCCACGTCGACCGACAGGCTAGGAACAAAGTCCAGGACGAACACCTTCGACACCGACTGCAGGCACTGGCGATGAGCGCACGGAAGTCCTCCCCTGCCTGCTCCACCGTCCTCCTGGCCGTCAGGTTGTTGCTGGGGGCAAGAACACAGACGAGGTCTGGGGTACGTGGCACAATAGCACCCACCAGCTCGATCCTCAGGTCCCTGGTGCAAGCCCCCGGCGTCGCCATGGCACCAAAGGAAAGGCATCCCTCCGGCATCGTGACAAACCCATCCACGATGCTGCGAAGGTGGGAGTCCCCAACAAGAAGAACAAACTGGAACAACACAACGGAGAATTATTATCATGCAAACAAGATTATGATCAACATCAAACATCATTTGTCAAATGACTTCCAAAACAACATTACCTGTTTGTCTGGAGAATCTGGTGGGATGACCAACTTGTGGCTCCTGCCGGTAAAAGCAGAAGTTGGCCACTTCCTCACGGCATGGCGATGACCAGTTCCATGGGCTAGTTAAAAAGACAAAATCAGTCAGAAATGTCATTCATAATTTATAATAATTATATAAGCATAGCTCTTTCCACTAGGTCAGGTGTACAAATATAGTGAGAAAACACCTAACAATTAAAGTAAAACATTCAATGATATTAAAAAACGTTTGAGTACAAACCAGAGGGTCTGCCGGAGAAAGAGATGACAGGCTCCTGCCTGTCACACCGATCCTCCATCCTCTGCTTGGCAGCAACGGACAGCCAGTGGTTTTACCCGTGAGGCATCCTAAATGAAAAAAAGGCACACTGGACAAAAACGTTATCAGGAATATAACAGTGAAAACTTGTATTGAATGCAGTCAAACAAATAGAAACCCATTCCTCTGGTACTCAAAGTGTCCACTGGTCTCATCCCTCTGATGATTTTCTCCACTGCAAAAAAAAAAATCAATAATAATAATTGTGGTTATTCATATAACATCAAGTCATATATCATATCATTAAAATGTAATCTCAGACCACTTATCATACAGAGCTGGAATCTAATCTCCATAATATATAAACGTTCTTAAACATACGTCAGCAGTGGAAACAAAGTGTAAAATATATATATATATATATATATATATATATATATATATATTATACATATACAAGTTTTGAATTTATCTTACACAGGCTTGACCCAGCTATTACAAACTCAAACCTTTATAAGCCATTTAATTATTGCAGGAGGCTGCACGTGTACACATTAACATGCTGTATATCATACACACAGCCACTTCGCTTGCGCTTCAAGACGTGTGAAAAAAGTGCATGACTAGCAAAAATATCCATCATATCTCCCCTGTCCCTATTGAACTTGAAACTGCATGAGACACCGCCATGGATATATTGTCTTTTCTTGCAGTGGGATATCTGTGTAAAACGCTGAGTAACTACCGCAATAAATATGAAATTAACAAATTAATTTAAATGCAAACTCATGGTGGAAACCAAAGCACACGACAAATACTGCTTAGCTCAAGACCGTAAAACAAACTCACGGTTAAAGGCAGAGCTCGAAAAAGCTGTTTACCTCAAGGCCACCAGTCAGCCAGCCAGCTAGCTAGCTAGCTACCTGAATAGCGGACTTAAGCTAACGGCCTTTAACTCAACCACACAGGACAAGATAAGTTATAAATAAAACACGTAATTCTTTTAACATAGTAACCACTATTAACTTTAAGAAAGACAATATGTACCAGTGTTGATAATGTCATTAGCTGTATCAGCCCATGCTGTTGCTCGCTAACGGACATAGCTACGACATAGCCTACCAAGCTAACATATGCATGCTAAATACAGATTAAAATTCATTAATAGCTCAAATAACTCACGGTTCGTTCGTTCGTGCACCAAAAGCTGTCCCAATGTGGTCTCCTCTCGTTGTCCAAGGTCCAAAGTGCCAAAAGCCAGTCCAAAATCCAAAGCCAAATATCCAAAAGCCTCTCGTGAGATTCGTAAATGCCGCTCGGAAAGATCTGGAATATACGACTGGCCGATTGAAGACGCAACGTAGTGTATACTGTCTCACTATTAGCCAATCACAGCGCTTAAAGATGGACGAGAGCACGTCACAGATTCGACACGCCACAGACGTGTCCAGACACGAAAAATAACTAAACAGGAAAAAGAAACGCGGCGACAGGAAGTCCACAAAATAAAAGCGCTCTATATCGGATTTATATAAAATATGAAAGCAAAATCAAACATGACTTACACTGACATATTTAAAACAACAATACGTATTACTATGTTGCCATAGTTTACAAATGTATGCAGTGAATTAAGTAAGCCATGAAAATGCCACGATTTTAGATCCTTATTGTAACTTCAGTGTACATTGTGTGATCAGCTCCAAACTTCACACAGTTGATGAGAGTCCCACCCTGAACACGTCTGCACTGCAATATTGACTCACAATCAGAGCGCCACCTATTGGCGACATGAAATGTCATGTTTTTACACTCGTATGCACTCCTCCTCATGTGTCAAATTTGGCCGGAAGAGCCTCCAGACGTTGCTCACGCTTCCTGTCGAAGATTGGGAGGACGCTTTGAATGCCGTTACCGCGCCGTTATGTCTCCATGTAAGAGGGAGCGACGTTTCCAGTGGGTCGCTACAGTCCCAGTGTTGTGGAACTTTGCACCCCAGTCGAGCATGATGACTTTAATCGTCTGATATGGTAATCGACATGAAAATTCAGGCAAGGGACGACCAGCGACGTGGCATGTGGCCAGGCCAGGCTGCCCTGCACTGGCAGGTGTTCGTAGCACTAACCGAGTTGGCTATGCAAGGGCCCATTCATCACTGCGCAGTTTTAATTGTAGTTGTTTTCAATGAAAACATAAGTCAATTAACAAATAAATTATAGTAAAATTAGAAATTAAATAGTTATTTTACTATTCATTTCTCAGTAATTTTAAATGATTTTTTCCCTTTTTTTTAGAGTTTTAAACTTGAAATTTACAGTTTATTCCCTTAAATAACAGACACATATTTGTGAAATTACGATACATTTGTGAACGTATTTTAACAATAAATATATGTATTTGTAATGTGTTTTTTTGTAAAATAACAGAAATATTGTGTGTTTTCACAGTTACAATGATTTCATGTTATTTTACATTTGACATGTAAAATCACAGTCTCTTTTTGTAAATTGAATGGTATTTTAAAAATACAGAATAAATATGTAAAATAAACAGTAAAATTCTGTTATATTACAATTTTTTTTTACAGTGTATACAATACTACACAATATTATACAATACTACACAATACTGCACAATACTACACAATACTATACAATACTACACAATACTACACAATACTACACAATACTATACAATACTATACAATACTACACAATACTATACAATACTATACAATACTACACAATACTACACAATACTATACAATACTATACAATACTACACAATATTATACAATACTACACAATATTATACAATACTATACAATACTATACAATACTATACAATACTACACAATACTATACAATACTACACAATATTATACAATACTACACAATACTGCACAATACTACATAATACTATACAATACTATACAATACTATACAATACTACACAATACTATACAATACTATACAATACTACACAATACTATACAATACTATACAATACTACACAATACTACACAATACTGCACAATACTACACAATACTATACAACACTATACAATACTACACAATATTATACAATACTACACAATACTGCACAATACTACATAATACTATACAATACTATACAATACTATACAATACTACACAATATTATACAATACTACACAATACTGCACAATACTATACAATACTATACAATACTACACAATACTACACAATACTATACAATACTATACAATACTACACAATACTATACAATACTATACAATACTACACAATACTACACAATACTACACAATACTATACAATACTATACAATACTACACAATATTATACAATACTACACAATATTATACAATACTATACAATACTATACAATACTACACAATACTATACAATACTACACAATACTATACAATACTACACAATATTATACAATACTATACAATACTACACAATACTATACAATACTACACAATACTATACAATACTATACAATACTATACAATACTACACAATATTATACAATACTATACAATACTGCACAATACTACACAATACTATACAATACTACACAATACTACACAATACTACACAATACTATACAATACTATACAATACTACACAATATTATACAATACTACACAATATTATACAATACTATACAATACTACACAATACTGCACAATACTACACAATACTATACAATACTACACAATACTACACAATACTATACAATACTATACAATACTACACAATACTACACAATACTACACAATACTATACAATACTATACAATACTACACAATATTATACAATACTACACAATACTACACAATACTATACAATACTATACAATACTACACAATATTATACAGTACTACACAATATTATACAATACTATACAATACTACACAATACTACACAATACTATACAATACTACACAATACTATACAATACTACACAATATTATACAATACTATACAATACTACACAATACTATACAATACTACACAATACTATACAATACTAAACAATACTACGCAATACTATACAATACTACACAATACTATACAATACTATACAATAGCATCAGCAGTGTGACAGTACACACAGAACTTTATTAATCCCCTCGTTTGGTCACCAATAAAACGTGAGCAAACAAGATATCATAGAGACAGACAGGTGATTAATGACAGTGACGACAAAGTGCTGACTCATGCTTTGTCAGGTCCGTCTGCAAGAGGGTTTCTCAAGTGGTTTCTCACGCTAACTGGTCTTCGTCCAGACCTGCAACGCTACCTGATCAGGGTTGGCCTGGTCTCAGACCAGCTTCAGACTTCAGACCCTGTTAATGATCTCATTGGCTCATGGCAGTGTGAGGGCATCCTGTAGATCTCCTTCAGTACTTCGTAGGGCTGTAACGATACACCAAACTCACGATTCGGTTTGTATCACGATTTTTGACCCACGGTTCGATACAAATTTCAATATTATTTATTTTTTTAAATTAAACATTTGATTTATGTAAGATGCAGATTTGGCGTGGAGGGCGTGTCTATCTGATGGTCTGTTAACTGCACAGGTCCCTCACTCAACTTACTACAGAGAAATGTCCCACAAAGCAACGTTGCAGAACCAAACTGAGGTAACTAGTAACTGTAACTGTCTTTGGCAATGGGGAAAAAATTTAACTCACCGAGTGTTTATGAAAAAATCTCTGCAACGGTCAGCCCTCCGGACCGAGACTTCAGTGAACTTTAGCCTCCGTCAGGTTTTGAGTGACAGGGAGACTCCAGGGAAACCCCTTGAATACGCACACACGTCATGATCATGACGTGTACCGGGACGTCTCTTTGCGCTGCTTTCTATGAATTACACAGCGGTGTTTACTCCAGCGGTGCTTCGCTCCGTGTGAACGAACAACAGCGGAGAATTAGCGAACGACCGCTGCCGTGTTAATGTGGTGTTACTTACAGCTCATAGTGCTGATCTGGACCGGAAGTTGTGTCGCGATTCTGCCTTCTCGTGGCGCGAGACAGGTTCGTGGATCTGAGTGTCGCGATTTCAACTTCGATACGTGTATCGTTACAGCCCTAGTACTTCCTATTCGTTAATGTCATTGATCTCATTGGCTCATGGAAGTGTGAGGGCGTTTCCTGTAGATCTCCTTCAGTACTTCCTATTAGTTAATGTCATTGATCTCATTGGCTCATGGAAGTGTGAGAGCGTTTCCTGTAGATCTCCTTCAGTACTTCATATTCGTTAATGTCATTGATCTCATTGGCTCATGGAAGTGTGAGAGCGTTTCCTGTAGATCTCCTTCAGTACTTCCTATTAGTTAATGTCATTGATCTCATTGGCTCATGGAAGTGTGAGAGCGTTTCCTGTAGATCTCCTTCAGTACTTCCTATTAGTTAATGTCATTGATCTCATTGGCTCATGGAAGTGTGAGAGCGTTTCCTGTAGATCTCCTTCAGTACTTCCTATTTATGTGGCTGTAAAAATAAACCGGAGTGGTTTTACTGAGTCACTGTTTTCCTTTCGCGCTGATTTTCTGTTTGATTTGCTCGGTGACTTGAGTGGAGTGACTCACTACCAGATTCAATCTGATTGATTGAGTTTAAATCATGACTCAGCATTTTGATGGAAACCCAGAGCACGTAAAGAGTCCGACATTAACTTTGTTCTTTTAAAATGCTGCTGCTGCTGATGCTACGTGGATGTGATCAGGAAACGCTGATCTTCCAGGTTAACTGGGATGTCAGTATTGATTACCAATAGGCCGACACTATTCCCTCTTCTGTGTGTGAGAATGTATGGAAATATTGATTTTGCATTAATGACTTAAACGGCAAATTTGGAGAGAAGAGCCCTCCAAAGGGAGAATGAACAATCAGCAGAGAGAAGTAGGACCATTTTCTCATAGACTTCTATACAACCAGAGAGGAGTCGCCCCCTGGTGCCAGCAGAGAGAAGTAGGACCATTTTCTCATAGACTTCTATACAACCAGAGAGGAGTCGCCCCCTGGTGGCCAGCAGAGAGAAGTAGGACCATTTTCTCATAGACTTCTATACAACCAGAGAGGAGTCGCCCCCTGGTGGCCAGCAGAGAGAAGTAGGACCATTTTCTCATAGACTTCTATACAAGCAGAGAGGAGTCGCCCCCTGGTGGCCAGCAGAGAGAAGTAGGACCATTTTCTCATAGACTTCTATACAACCAGAGAGGAGTCGCCCCCTGGTGGCCAGCAGAGAGAAGTAGGACCATTTTCTCATAGACTTCTATACAACCAGAGAGGAGTCGCCCCCTGGTGGCCAGCAGAGAGAAGTAGGACCATTTTCTCATAGACTTCTATACAAGCAGAGAGGAGTCGCCCCCTGGTGGCCAGCAGAGAGAAGTAGGACCATTTTCTCATAGACTTCTATACAACCAGAGAGGAGTCGCCCCCTGGTGGCCAGCAGAGAGAAGTAGGACCATTTTCTCATAGACTTCTATACAACCAGAGAGGAGTCGCCCCCTGGTGGCCAGCAGAGAGAAGTAGGACCATTTTCTCATAGACTTCTATACAACCAGAGAGGAGTCGCCCCCTGGTGGCCAGCAGAGAGAAGTAGGACCATTTTCTCATAGACTTCTATACAACCAGAGAGGAGTCGGACTCCATCTTCTCTTGTCTACCATCGTTCTTCCTTCCCGTCTGATGTGATTTCCTTCCTTTCCTTCCAGCCTCGTCTTTCTTCTGTGTTTCATTTTCTCTCTCTGTCGTCGTAGTAGTAGCTCTCATGTTCCTCACCACTGTCACCGCTGTGACTTGTGGTTCCAAGAGGATGAATCCCAAAGTTAGAAGCTTCAGGCCAGCGACTGTTTAGTCACGAGGATGTGAGGACTTGAAGGCCATGACACAAGGACGTCCATTCAGCCGCTGCCTCTTCTGCTCCACACAGTGATAACCTCGAGGGAAAACAGCAAATGGATTTGAATGTTCGTTGTGAAGCAACACGGGCTGATGTACTTAATATATAGTAGAAATATGCAGTACTCACCTTATCTATGATGCATGAGGACCTCAATTTGAACTTGTGTTCCTATAATTGACTAATGTGACTAATAGATTCATTTTATTTGTTTTTTTTTCATCCCAAAATGCGGTAGTTTGATCGTTCAGTCTTTTGGTGAGATGCAGCGTCCACCCAAGGCCTTTCAAAGCCACCATGTTTATCGTTTGTTTATTGTTTGAGCTTTTTGATTGGTTCGGGACACCATGCCGTGCCGACTCTGGCGCTAACGGGAGCTACTTAGCAAGTTAGCAAACATCCTCTATTTTGTGTTTTTGTTGTTGTATTTGCATCTGGAGCTAACTCCCTGTCTCCCCAAACTCCTGTTAAACATTTTGAAGTGGATATGGAGGACTTCTCTTGTTGCACCTGAATGTGAGAGCATCACTGTGGTCTGGTGACGATAGGCCAGCAGCAGGGAGGTCCTGGGGGAGTGAAGGATTCAGCTTCAGTGTTGCCTCGACAATTAATGGGAAAAGAAGAGCGGAGGCAGAGGAAGGAATCGATACATGCTGTTCTGTAGAAGTCAATATACAGTTTTACAGCTTTACGGGACACACGGATGCACAAATAGGACCAACTCCACTTTAGGTTGTTGTTTTTAGAGAATGACAATGTGGCTATTCAAGTTCGGCTCAATCAATACAAATGCATTTCATTAAGTCGCCCCATTTGCAACATAACATCCTGGAGAAACCCTTCTAACATGCAAATAAAGAGTAATGAACCTCCGGGAGACTGACGGAGGAGGGATGTACACCTCAGTCCATCCATGAGACCGAGATGACACGTGTAATCACAGCAGCTGTAACCGTAGCGATGGTGGGAGATGAATCCTGCTGATGGTCACACAGCGTGATAATGATAATGGAGATATGACTCTGAGAACAGGAGCACGGCTGCAGGAACCACCGCGGTCCAATAGACCACGTTGACAACGGTCTTCTGGAGCCCTGCAAGGAGATCCAGGTAGGGAGGGAGGGAGGTTGGTAGGGAGGGAGGGAGGTAGATAGTGAGGTTGGTAGGTAGGGAGGGAGGGAGGTAGATAGTGAGGTAGGTAGGTAGGGAGGGAGGGAGGGAGGTAAATAGTGAGGTGGGTAGGTAGGGAGGGAGGGAGGTTGGTAGGGAGGGAGGGAGGTAGATAGTGAGGTAGGTAGGTAGGGAGGGAGGGAGGGAGGTTGGTAGGGAGGGAGGGAGGTAGATAGTGAGGTAGGTAGGTAGGGAGGGAGGGAGGGAGGTTGGTAGGGAGGTAGATAGTGAGGTGGGTAGGGAGGGAGGGAGGGAGGTTGGTAGGGAGGGAGGGAGGGAGGTAAATAGTGAGGTGGGTATGTAGGGAGGGAGGGAGGTTGGTAGGGAGGGAGGGAGGGAGGTAGGTAGGTAGATAGATAGATAGATAGATAGATAGGGAGGGAGGCAGGGAGGGAGGTAGGTAGGTAGATAGGGAAGGAGGAAGGTTGGTAGGGAGGTGGGTAGGTAGGGTGGGAGGGAGGTAGGTAGATAGTGAGGTGGGTAGGTCGGGAGGGAGAGAGGGAGGGAGGTGGCTAGGTAGGGAGGGAGGGAGGTTGGTAGGGAGGGAGGGAGGTAGATAGGGAGGAAGGTAGGTAGGTAGATAGGGAGGGAGGGAGGCTGGTAGGGAGGGAGGTAGGTAGGTAGATAGGGAAGGAGGGATGTAGGTAGATAGATAGATATCATATCACACACAACACATATTCTCCATAATAACATGATTTGTGTAAATGCATCGTTAATATTGATATTCCTGCTGAAGCTTTGATATTCACTGCTGATCAGACTCGCCGCGACACTCGCTGTAACGAGACGATTACGTTTGTGAGGCGACACAGGTTTTTTTTTCTGGAGCGGATGCATCTTTTCCTCTCAGACGATTTAATTTTCTTAAAATGAGTGTGGAAGAAAACTCCTCAGGTCCAATTCGGTGGCTGGTTCAAATGAGGTTTAATCACTGACAGTGGAGAAAGAGCAATGCCGCAGTTGCCACACAGTCTATTCTGCCATGATGTGAGGCAAGAGACAACTTATACAGAACCAAAGGGGCAGGTCTAAACAGTGGATTTACCTAGATTCAATACGCGTCTCACCGAGGGGAAGAGACGTCCTGAGACAACATAAAGGTGTGACTTCCTCGGAACAGCTGGGTTCTTGCTAGATAGTGTCACAACAGGGGCCATTCATGAAGGCCTTGATCAAGTATGTGGAATGAAGGTGTTTCGGAGACGGTCCAGGAAGGGGGACAGATCAGAGGGTCTCATCATTAACATGACAAGGCTTACATACAACGAATGCAGCTCAGCAAGACATTTGAGGTTCCCGAGAGGAAGTAATATTTAAACAAAACAAATTGGAAGGTAACACATTTTCTTCTACATGAGCATGAAGAAAAACATTCGTCTCAGGCGTGGTTAAGCAACGATAAAACACGGAAACAAACGACGGCTTTGGTTTACTGTGATGGATGATGGTGTGTGTGATGGTTCTTCTGAAGGGAGGGAGATGAGTTGTAAATGTGAAGTACACTGTTGATGTAAGCGCACAGACCCGATCCAGGACTGAGGGGGCTGAGCAAGACCCTGTAGTGGACTGTTGAGGTTCCAAAACCACCTGGATAGGTTTCAGAAAAGATCAAATGAGTAGGTTGAGTTAGGTTTATGCAACATAATACATAGTAAGGTCAAAGAAAAGGTTCTGGTTTGAGATAAACAAGTACATTTCTTAGTTTAAATAAGTATTAAGTACTTAACTTACACACTTAACTTTATTTAAATATGTAAATTGCGAAGCAAAAGTTTGGTAAAATTGTTCTCAATTCCGTTTATGTCACTTTTCCTCATCTTTTCCATTTTTTTAAGCCAAACTCAAGAGCTAATATTTTCTTCTGTCCGTTTCAGACTCATAAAATCATCGTACATCAGATGTGTGACGGAAGTCCGAACACCTGTGAATGTAAGAAAACACTGAGCCGGCTCAGCGGAGGGGACCTGGTCAACACCCAATCAGCATTCGGCAAGGGTGAGTACCTACAGAGATACGAGTTTCCTCTCAGGTTCCTGGGTTCAGTTCAGTGTGCCGTGTAAACACACTCACACACACACACGTTCTCCCTCAGGAGGCGGAGCCAAAGGTCACGTCCCTGCAGCCCTCCGATCTGGAGGAGCTCTCCTTTCTCCCCTCCCTCCCTCGTTCTCCACCGTCGGCCAGTGTGAAGGTCACATGACCTCTCTGTGTTTCCGTCCGTCCTCCGTCTCCCTCCACTCTCCCCCGAAGTCTCCCCGTATCTTTGATCCTAAAGCCAGAATCAATGTGGTGTTGTCGCGGCGACGGAGCCACTAAGTTTAATGACTCGTTCTTCTGCTGCAGCCGGCGGGCTTAAGAGGGAGTGTTTGGGTTTTTAATGTGGATCTATACGATTATTAGAAAACAAATAAGAAGCCTGCGAGTCAGCGAGGGACAAAGTGCTGTAACACTGATACGAGTTACGAGTCTGTACGACGCTGTCCGTGGTGCTGACTCCCTCATGTTAACGTACATACTGTATCTCTGCGTCTGTACGACGCTGTCCGTGGTGCTGACTCCCTCATGTTAACGTACATACTGTATCTCTGCGTCTGTACGACGCTGTCCATGGTGCTGATGCTCTCATGTTAACGTACATACTGTATCTCTGCGTCTGTACGACGCTGTCCGTGGTGCTGAATCTCTCATGTTAACGTACATACTGTATCTCTGCGTCTGTAAGACGCTGTGTGGGGTGCTGATGCTCTCATGTTAACGTACATACTGTATCTCTGCGTCTGTACGACGCTGTACGTGGTGCTGACTCTCTCATGTTAACGTACATACTGTATCTCTGCGTCTGTACGACGCTGTGTGGGGTGCTGATGCTCTCATGTTAACGTACATACTGTATCTCTGCGTCTGTACGACGCTGTACGTGGTGCTGACTCTCTCATGTTAACGTACATACTGTATCTCTGCGTCTGTACGACGCTGTCCGTGGTGCTGACTCTCTCATGTTAACGTACATCCTGTATCTCTGTGTCTGTACGACGCTGTACGTGGTGCTGACTCTCTCATGTTAACGTACATACTGTATCTCTGCGTCTGTACGACGCTGTCCGTGGTGCTGACTCTCTCATGTTAACGTACATACTGTATCTCTGCGTCTGTACGACGCTGTACGTGGTGCTGACTCTCTCATGTTAACGTACATACTGTATCTCTGCGTCTGTACGACGCTGTCCGTGGTGCTGACTCTCTCATGTTAACGTACATCCTGTATCTCTGCGTCTGTACGACGCTGTACGTGGTGCTGACTCTCTCATGTTAACGTACATACTGTATCTCTGCGTCTGTACGACGCTGTCCGTGGTGCTGACTCTCTCATGTTAACGTACATACTGTATCTCTGCGTCTGTACGACGCTGTCCGTGGTGCTGATGCTCTCATGTTAACGTACATACTGTATCTCTGCGTCTGTACGACGCTCTCCGTGGTGCTGACTCTCTCATGTTAACGTACATACTGTATCTCTGTGTCTGTACGACGCTGTACGTGGTGCTGAATCTCTCATGTTAACGTACATACTGTATCTCTGCGTCTGTACGACGCTGTCCGTGGTGCTGACGCTCTCATGTTAACGTACATACTGTATCTCTGAGTCTGTACGACGCTGTCTGTGGTGCTGAATCTCTCATGTTAACGTACATACTGTATCTCTGCGTCTGTACGACGCTGTCCGTGGTGCTGACGCTCTCATGTTAACGTACATCCTGTATATCTGTGTCTGTACGACGCTGTCCGTGGTGCTGAATCTCTCATGTTAACGTACATACTGTATCTCTGTGTCTGTACGACGCTGTACGTGGTGCTGACTCTCTCATGTTAACGTACATACTGTATCTCTGCGTCTGTACGACGCTGTCCGTGGTGCTGACTCTCTCATGTTAACGTACATACTGTATCTCTGCGTCTGTACGACGCTGTCCGTGGTGCTGAATCTCTCATGTTAACGTACATACTGTATCTCTGAGTCTGGATGGCGCTGTCCGTGGTGCTGATATATTTACCGTGACAGGTCTATCACCGTATCTGGCATGACCAAGAAGAGATTTATTCTTTTTTATCAACCTTGGGAATCTTTTTTGAGAGTTTGTATTTCTTTTGATGGTGTTAACACTTTTCACCTCACTAAAACACAAGTCTGACTTTTATTTTCATACCAGTTTTCACGTTGAGTCGAGAGTATTTCTTGCCCTCTAGAGGGGAACATCACCTCACTCACTCGCATACAAGACAGTTGCAATATTTGGATTTGAATCCATTTTTTGTGTGGAACCACTTTATTTTAAATATTTAGTCACAACGCTTTTGCTTCATTTTATGACGGTTCGATCAATATTCTCAAACAGCTGCTCTTCAGACGACAACAGAGAGACTGGTTTTGACTTCTTTTAAACGCAAATGAGACATTTTTTCCTCGTCGGGGAAACAGAAAATATATCGATATACTCAGAACATTTCCCTGGACGCTCTCAGAGACGTTTGTCCCCGTTAAGTGTCTATTGAGAGATTCCACACGTCATTTTCCGACCAGGAAAACGGACATGTGATCTCTGTGAAAATGGCCATACTTCCTCTTCGTAAAGTGGGCAATCAGCTGCTCGTTAGCGGCTCCCTCAGCAGCAGCGGTCACTCCTCGCCGGCGTCTGATTGCGAGGAGTTGAATCAGCCTTCGTGGGCGTCGTGACTCGTGGACCATCAGGACGCCACGTCGGCCACAAAACCCCAAAATTTAGCTCCTGGCGCCTGCCTTCTACGTCATGGGAAACGAATCTGATCGGACCGTAGCAGCAATTGTGAATCTGAAAGACGACAGCGCCGTCCAAACACGAAGTAACGTCCGCCTGCTTTCACGTACGCGCTCGCCTTCAGCCGTCTGTCAAACACCGTCTGGCTCCTAACGACATGCTAATAATCACATGCTAATGAGGCGCTAACAACGGCTAACAAGCTCTGCAGTGACAATGGTCGAAAAAATTCCCTCTCCTCTTCGCTGCTGAAGAGGAGGAGGGAGGAGGGAAGGGGAGGGAAGGGGAGAGTTGTCAGCCTGACTTGGCTTAAGTAGTTTTCATAATGGAGGACGTGAGAGGAGAGACAGTCTTTGTTTTGTTTAATCCCTTATAATGTTCATGAGTCAGACTGTAACACACCCTCCTCTTCCTCCTCCTCTTCTCTTCCTTCTCTTCCTTATTTTGGTGATAATGTGAAAGGACGTGATCTGAAATATTCAGATGAGGCCGAGTGGGAGTGAAGGAGGACGAGAGGAGAAAGTGGGATGAATCTCTCCGTCGTTTACAATGTTTACTGAGATAATACATCAAGAGAAGTCTAGGACCATTTTCTCATAGACTTCTATACAACCAGAGAGGAGTCGCCCCCTGGTGGCCAGCAGAGAGAAGTAGGACCATTTTCTCATAGACTTCTATACAACCAGAGAGGAGTCGCCCCCTGGTGGCCAGCAGAGAGAAGTAGGACCATTTTCTCATAGACTTCTATACAACCAGAGAGGAGTCGCCCCCTGGTGGCCAGCAGAGAGAAGTAGGACCATTTTCTCATAGACTTCTATACAACCAGAGAGGAGTCGCCCCCTGGTGGCCAGCAGAGAGAAGTAGCACCATTTTCTCATAGACTTCTATACAACCAGAGAGGAGTCGCCCCCTGGTGGCCAGCAGAGAGAAGTAGGACCATTTTCTCATAGACTTCTATACAAGCAGAGAGGAGTCGCCCCCTGGTGGCCAGCAGAGAGAAGTAGGACCATTTTCTCATAGACTTCTATACAACCAGAGAGGAGTCGCCCCCTGGTGGTCAGCAGAGAGAAGTAGGACCATTTTCTCATAGACTTCTATACAACCAGAGAGGAGTCGCCCCCTGGTGGCCAGCAGAGAGAAGTAGGACGATTTTCTCATAGACTTCTATACAACCAGAGAGGAGTCGCCCCCTGGTGGCCAGCAGAGAGAAGTAGGACCATTTTCTCATAGACTTCTATACAAGCAGAGAGGAGTCGCCCCCTGGTGGCCAGCAGAGAGAAGTAGGACCATTTTCTCATAGACTTCTATACAACCAGAGAGGAGTCGCCCCCTGGTGCCAGCAGAGAGAAGTAGGACCATTTTCTCATAGACTTCTATACAACCAGAGAGGAGTCGCCCCCTGGTGGCCAGCAGAGAGAAGTAGCACCATTTTCTCATAGACTTCTATACAACCAGAGAGGAGTCGCCCCCTGGTGGCCAGCAGAGAGAAGTAGGACCATTTTTTCATAGACTTCTATACAAGCAGAGAGGAGTCGCCCCCTGGTGGCCAGCAGAGAGAAGTAGGACCATTTTCTCATAGACTTCTATACAACCAGAGAGGAGTCGCCCCCTGGTGGCCAGCAGAGAGAAGTAGGACCATTTTCTCATAGACTTCTATACAACCAGAGAGGAGTCGCCCCCTGGTGGCCAGCAGAGAGAAGTAGGACCATTTTCTCATAGACTTCTATACAACCAGAGAGGAGTCGGATGCTTCTGTGAAGAACGTCGTCATTACTGATAGAAACATTAATCTGGTCCTGTATGGAGGAGGTCACCTCTGTGTGTGTGTGTGTGTGTGTGTGTGTGTGTGTGTGTGTGTGTCGGTTGTGAACGACGACGTTCACATGGACGAGTCCTCCGGTCACACGTTTTGATTGGCTGTTGAAAATACCACAAAGCATCTGTTAGGAGGAGAGAAACAAGTTAACATGCAAACACAAGTTGTTGCCTTCAGGGTAGACACAAAGTGATGGACTTTTGTTGGGTTGCAGTGTGTGTTCTTTTTAAATGCTGTTTTCTTTCCCTTCATCCTGATATGAATCTACTATCAGACGATAGAAACATATCGTGTGTTTATTGATTAAGTGACCTGAATGTCAGTATGTGATCGGTGATATTAGAACTTTGCAGCTATAATTACACGCGTGCGTCTGACACCGGGTTAATTATGCAAAGAGCTCACTAACGATCAATTACAGGCAAACTGCTGCTTTCACACACACACACACACACACACACACACAACTAGTTTAATTGATTTATCTGCATTCTGTCATCAGCAGCGCTCTTCACACCTCGCCCTGTTTAGCATCTTTATTGTGCATGACAGCAGTAATACATCTATTTCACATTCTGATATTTCTTATTATTTACGATTAATTTACTATTTAAATGGCCTTTTCCCCTCCCCTCCTCACAAATCTCCTCTTTGCTTCTCGTCCTTCCAGTCATAGATAGTTGAAATCACCTCCTCGCCCCGACAGACTTCTGAATAAAAGAGCAAACGCG
>CM056843.1:16710508-16733008 GCA_029853015.1 Chelidonichthys spinosus | reverse complement strand
GAAGACTTGAAACTAGAGATTGAGACATGAACTCATGTTTACAATGTTTACTGAGGTAATACATGTCGCTGTCTGACTCTCACACAGACGGAGGGATTATGTGGATTCACTGCTCCGTGTTTGTGGCCTTTATATCCGCCAGCAGAGGATCAACTCTTTAAACACATTAAACCTCCCGTATCTCCACACACACTTCATCTCTTGTTGCTTGTTGCACGTTCCGGGAATTCCAGCTCAATTAAATTCCAGTAATGTCCTTAATGGTAATATCTTCTAGATATAGTGAATATATTTAAGTATTGTGATGATGTCACATTGTGAGCTCATTAACTCTCTCCCGCCTGTTCCTCCAGTTCATCTCTAGTCAGTAATGTTCTCATTAACCCTTGTGTGGTGTTCGGGTCTGTGGGACCCGTTTTCATTTTTTATTAAAAGAAAAATATACAATTAATTAATTTTTCAAACTGAGACTCACTGACTTTGGCTCATTTTCTTTGAAGAACATATATCAGAATACATATTTAATGACCACACACCCTACACCCCCCCTACACATTTCTATTACATATAAGATGTCCGGGTCCACTGGACCCGGGGCTAATGGAAGTGTGGAAATTGATGTTCTGTGTAGCCTACCACACGCACCCACCCACACACCCACCCACACACACACACACACACACACACACACACACACACACACAGGTACAAAAGGTACTCTGTGCAGAGGGCCCTGGAATTGATTTTGGAAGAGAGAGAAGTTTTTGAATGGGCTGCACGGTGGTCTAGTGGGTAGCACTGTTGCCTCACAGCATGAGGGTCCTGGGTTCGATTCCTGGGTCGGGGTCAAATTTCGGGTTCCTTCTGTGTAGAGTTTGAATGTTCTCCCTGTGTAAGCGTGGGTTCTCTCCGGGTTCTCTGGCTTCCTCCCACAGTCCAAAGACATGCAGGATGGGGATAGGTTCATTGGTGACTCTAAATGTCCCGTAGGTGTGAATGTGAGAGTGAATGGTTGTTTGTCTCTACATGTCGACCCTGTGATAGACTGGCGACCTGTCCAGAGTGTACCCTGCCTTCGCCCAATGACAGCTGGGATCGGCTCCACCCACCGCGACCCTAAATACAGGATAAGCGGTAGACAATGGATGGATGGATGGTTGGAGAAGTTTTTGATGATGATGTAGAGGGAGAGGATTCAGAAGAAGAGGGTTCAGAATTTGAGTATCACATTTCTGAAAATTCAGAGTCTGACAGTGACTCTGAAGAAGATGATGAGATTGAGCATCAGCCAGTTCCAAAACAAAGACGAGCCACAGGACCAGGCCGTCAGCAGCCATACCCAGGACCAAGCCGTCAGCAGCCATACCCAGGACCAAGCCGTCAGCAGCCAGCCCCAGGCCCAGAACAAGCCAGTCAGCATGGAGCAAGTGAGGAAACATGGATGTCAAAACATTCTGAAATTAAATGGTCTTCTCGCCCAAGAAAAGAGCCACCCCGCAAGGCTGCCAATGTGATAAGGATGCAACCAGGGCAAACACGGATGGCAGTTACTCACACACAGGACATCAAGTCTTCTTTTGAGCTATTAAGTTATAAATGTGACCTAACAAAGGTAAAGGGCAAATATTAACCATATATATTGTTTATACTGCTTGTAATTGGGATAAGGTAAACATCTGTTCAGTATTTTAAAATAAAAGTGTTTGATTGTGAGGCATTAAAAGCCACAAAATGCAACGGGTCCATCAGACCCACAAACGCTGGCTGAGTAACAACAATATGAACACTACACAAGGGTTAATAGACAGAGAGCGGAGATTCTCTCTCAGAAACCCAATGAGACCACAGTGACATCAGTGTAGTATTTGGGTATCTAGAACGTATATCTGCTGCTAATGATGCTCCACTGATGTTTTCCATACCCTGATGAGTGTAGATTGATGTATAAGCTGGTAGAACAATAGAATGAAAGCATTGTTCTTCCTCGTCCTGGCTCCGTCTCTGATGTTCCCGGCACTCCATCTGTTCAGTCCATTAGGTGGCCTCATGGCTTGGTGCCTACGCTGAGGATCATGACCCCGGTGCAATCCCGATGGTGCAATCCCGACTGTCGGAGGGCACAAAGTATTTTTATATATGTGTAATTTCATATGGTGTAACGATGACTCAGCAGGACACTTTCTGTAAACATGGATCACCTTCTGGAGGCGTTTTAGATGATGTTACTCTGAAAGGTATCAAGTACAGACGAGCTACACTCAAGTAGAAGTAAAAAAGTACAGAGATGTACTGCGTGATGAAAAGAACCAAAGATCCCGCTGTGTGTGTGGTTGGAGGAGCCACTGTGGTTTAAGTGTCTTTTTTTATCTGAATTCACTAAAGGGTCTTTCCCCCTCTTTTATTCCGTAGGCAGATGGACTCTGATCCCTCGCTCCGGAGGTGTGGAGTGACGGATGACAGAGGGATTACGGGAGAGAGAGAGGGAGAGAGAGACTGCCGCCAGTAGTGGGAAATAGCTGGGAAAAAGGTCAAGCTCATCAATCGGGAGGCGAGAAGAAGTAAGTGACCAGATTCAGTGTTACCGTGACAACGCTTACCTCGTACAACAAATTATTTAAACTGCATCATTCCTTTTAATTTGGCTGCTTTGATTGTTATTAATGAAGCAAATTGTTAAATTATCGGCGGCCTCATCAGGTAATCACAGCAAAATCATTCTTTTTTAAATTTGTTTTGTAAAGATTTGGGGATTTTTCACAGTAAAAGCCCCAGACATGTTCACCCTGTGACTGCTGGAACTCACATTCACATTTCTCTAAAAGGAAACATGTTCCAAACATCAAGAGATGTGAAGGTGTATTCTTATTAGAGAGGATTTACTAAATCCAGAGGCTCTGAATGATGTTCCTGTTCGTCACATGACGGGAGGAAGAGTCAGCTGTTCATAACTGAGCAGAGGATCGTTCTTCATACGTGGTTATTAATACACGTAAGAAGTGATGAGCATGTAGCCCATCGTGTGGAGCAGCTGGACTCGGTGACTCGGCAGCAGGGAGGTTACCAATATTATAATCATAATATCATATAGTTCCCAAAATGTCAACGGGTAGAAAACAAATGAGTCACTTTTCTTTGTCGTTTAGGGAACCATGCACAATCTGAATGACTTCACAAAACACCAAACAAGTCAGCACACACACACACACACACACACACACACACACACACACACACACACACATGGCTGAACAGAATGCAAAGCAGTGTTGTTGTTGTGACCATAGCAATGAGTTAAATATGCACACACACATTCAGGGAGCTCATTGTGCTCCGCTTGATGTTATTGTAGACTCACCGCCCACCAAAACTGTCTCAGCTGGAGGCCTGGGTCCGTCACACACACACACACACACACACACACACACACACACGCTTGTTTTCATTCTTAAACATGGGCCCACACATTCGAGGAAAAAAGAAAAATGCCTCATTGATTTTCACAGTATTTCACGCTCTGTCTTACTGTTTTGCTATGCAAAGACATATGTGCACACACTCTCTTTGTCTCACACACACACACACACACACACGTCCTCGTAGACAGTGATGAGGCGTTAAATCTCAACCCGCTGAGATGTAAGGGTAAACAGAGAGGGACAGCCAGCCTTCCGTTTGATCTGGTTGGTTTGTCTTGGATGACATCATCCACGCTGCCCAACTGTTATTAGGAGTAGAATGTCATCAATCAGACTTGTGAGAGCCGCTGAGTGGAGGGAAGGAAACAAAGCACAGGAATTGAGTCGCTGTGTTGACGGATGGCCGGAGGGGGAGGAAGAAGCAACACAAAGTGAAAACATGATGGAAGCAACTCCAAATACAACAAACATGAAGGGGATCCGAAGAAGTCACAAAGGAAGGATGGGAAAGGGAAGGATTTACAGACTGAATACAGAGTGAGAAAGGTGCTAAGGAGAACCATTTCTGGTTCTTCAGCTTGTTCCGAAGCAGAAGCAGATTTTAAGACCATCTAAAAGATCTTGAAAAGTAAGGGATATGTAAGAGAGAAGGTGTGAAGGATTCCTGAATGGGTGGAAACCATTCAAATGATATGTTTTTTCTGTTCTGTGGTTCCTTCCACAGATCGGCCTGATCGTCAACTCTTCCACCAGAAGAACCAGTACAGATCCGGAGGATGGAGCAGACAGCAGCCATGGATATGAATAAACCTGTTGTCGGCTCTAGATTAGAAACTCTTAAACCCAACGTTCTATCAAGAGGTGGATGTGACTGATCCAACAAGGATTTGGCTCCTCGACCTCCAGAACTCGTTGGCAATGACTTGTTGGCAAGAAATGGGAGAATCAAAGCTCAGGGGACAATATGAGCCTGTTTGCAGCTAGCGAGACTTGATTGGAGTACAACACAAACTCTTGGAGCTAGGATCTCCTCCCCCTCCCCCCCTTCCCCGTGATTCCCCATCCCCACAGTAGCTCCGCCCTTCTTCCCTTCCCCCCCGATCCTTATTATTGGTGTTATGTCGGTATTAAGAACTTCAAACTCTTCAGATAAGTTTTGATCAATGCGGACTGCGTTTCTTTCTCCACTTTCTTCTTCCCTCTGCTGGTGAAGAAGGTGAAGATCAGAACGTCCAATAGGGTGAGGGCCTCTCTTCGGGATGGGCGGCCCAGCGAGGGCTCTTCTCGGCGGTTTCGGCACCACCACTTCCTCCCTGGAGGTCGGAGGTAGGATGGCTTGGCCGAGCGGGACCCCCCTGGACCTCAATCAGACGTGGGGGCTTGGAGACGTGGCGGCCATGAGCGCAAGTCTGGACAATCTCACCCAGGAGTCCGTCACCCGGGCGGCACTGAAGGAGAAGAACTGGCCGGCGCTGCTCATCCTCGTCATCATTGCGCTGACGATCGGCGGCAACATCCTGGTGATCCTGGCGGTGTCGCTGGAGAAGAAGCTCCAAAACGCCACCAACTTCTTTCTGAGGTCGCTGGCGGTGGCGGACATGCTCGTAGGCATCCTGGTCATGCCCATCTCCCTCATCAACATCCTCTATGGTGAGTACCGCAACGCACTTCTAGAAGACTTCTACAAACACTGAATACTTGATGATTGCTCACAATTTCAAATGTACACTCCTGAATAATCCAGACACGTTGCCAAGGTGATGTTTAAAGGGGACATATACTGTTTTTCATTAATTCCACACAGCTTTCAGGGCTGCGCCCGATCTCCGCTGTCGGGCTGCGCTTGCTCACCGCTGTCGGGCTGCGCTCGCTCTCCGCTGTCGGGCTGCGCTCGCTCTCCGCTGTCGGGCTGCGCTCGCTCTCCGCTGTCGGGCTGCGCTCGCTCTCTGCTGTCGGGCTGCGCTTGCTCACCGCTGTCGGGCTGCGCTCCCTCTCCGCTGCGCTTGCTCTCCGCTGTCGGGCTGCGCTCGCTCTCCGCTGTCGGGCTGCGCTCCCTCTCCGCTGTCGGGCTGCGCTCCCTCTCCGCTGCGCTTGCTCTCCGCTGTCGGGCTGCGCTCCCTCTCCGCTGCGCTTGCTCTCCGCTGTCGGGCTGCGCTCCCTCTCCGCTGTCGGGCTGCGCTCGCTCTCCGCTGTCGGGCTGCGCTCGCTCTCCGCTGTCGGGCTGCGCTCGCTCTCCGCTGTCGGGCTGCGCTCCCTCTCCGCTGCGCTTGCTCTCCGCTGTCGGGCTGCGCTCGCTCTCCGCTGTCGGGCTGCGCTCGCTCTCCGCTGTCGGGGTGCGCTCGCTCTCCGCTGTCGGGCTGCGCTCCCTCTCCGCTGCGCCTGCTCTCCGCTGTCGGGCTGCGCCTGCTCTCCGCTGCGCCTGCTCTCAGCTCTGTCTGTCAGCTGGGCTGCGCTCTCAGCGCTGTGTGGCAAAACGCCGCCTCTCGGATATCTCCTATCATTGTGCAGAGGAGTTCGGCTTATGCAAAAGACCCTTATCGTTACATCACGAAAGGAGCTGAATCTGAACAGCCTGTAGGAGTGCCGTTGTACCAGTGGAGGGGCTGCAGAGACCATGCAGGAGTCGCTTGTTTTCCTCATCCTTGGAGTTGACAGGCACAGGGAGGACCAGTTTATAGGTGTAGAGACCAGAGAAAACCTGTTTTTCATAATATGGCCCCTTTACCTTCTACTGATATGTACGTGGGTGTTTTGGGGGTTTGTATTTGTTTGTCTTATGGAGGTGGACCTTTAAATGTGTCATGTGTAGCTGGAAAGAACATTTATCTGAAGTTATCTGATTGGCTGATACGTTCAACACAATAAGAAAGCAGGTGCTCCAGCCGACTGTGATTTCTTACCTTTATCATGAAAACACAGATGCATGCCTGTAAATCTCACCCAATATTTAAACATGATTTTCTGCAGATTTCGACCCCTGACCTCGGCCCCCACCCTCGCCATGCGTCATGATTTCAGAACATTCTTTCAGTTGTTGAAATGATTTCCACGTCTCCGAGACATTGATCGCCGTTATATTGCAAGTGAGTCAAGAGCAGAGGATAATTGCGATATCATAGCAACCATCAACTGCTGTTCTTGCTTACAACATCACTGCCAGGATTCTGCACCGACGCCCACATTAGCTTAAAAGGCTGTCTGTCGGATTTCATTTCCAATGTTGAGTAAAAGCATTACATTCAGCCAGGCCTCTACACTGATAAGTACTTTTATTTTTCCTGTGTAAATGTCACCATCGGTGAAGAGCTGCAGATGAACACAAGCATAATATCAGTCCTCCAGGTGACACCGTTTAAAGGTTCAAGTCCTGGGAGGGAATCAAGTCTTGAGGAAGTCCAGTCTGGCAACAATCAGGCCTTTATTTTTATGACCTGGGGTTGGGTTTTTTTGGCCACTTGTGAGGGAGGGATGAGAGCCGTAAGAGTGAACCAAACCAGTGAAGCTGCATGCCAGAAAACCAAACCGACGAGCTCATAAAGGATTTAAAGCTGCACATAAAACTACTTTCATTGGACAACGAATCACAGTCTGAACACAAGTCTTTACGAAGGACAATAACGCCAACGCACAAATCCAACGTTTAATCTGCAAGGTCATTTCCAGACAAGCATCCAAACCTACGTTACGTAGCCATTATTAAAAACAAAAACAGCTTTAGGTTTAAAAATCTAGATGAATAATACGTATTTCTGTATGTGCATCTGGAGGAAGACGGAGCCCATCACATGCGAGTCACATGACAGCCAGGTCTGAGTATGTCGACACAGCTGTTATCTGACAGGCCAAACAAATTTGGGGAAATAGATGTTCGGTCGGCCGGTGTTAAACGATTTATGATTGGATTTCTGCTCCTCTGACAGCTGACGTTGATGTGAGTCGTCCCCATGGTTACTAGTCCTGTCAGACTTTTATCAATTAACAGACTTCTAGGTGCAAATCGTGATTTTTCTTTTTTTCCAGTGTGACAGATCTGTAAACGGTTGTTATCTTCACAGGCAACACATTCCTTTTTGGTTTCTTTTTGTGCACATTTCAATGTCTGGATTTCTTTTGACAAAGACGCCGCTGAGATTCATTGTGTATCTACACGTATCGTTTCCCCCTGCAGCTCGTTTGTAACCCCCGGCAACAGCGTCCCATGTTCCTGTCTGCGGTGGCGGTGATCCTTCATGAATATCGATATCACCGACTGGCTGACTCACGACACGCAGGACGCTTCACGCCATTTAACTCGCCAATGATTGTCATGATCCCAGTCCTGATAACACACACACACACACACACACACACACACACACACACACCTGAAAGTATTCGACCTTCAAGGCCAACTCAATCAAAGTTATCTGTCTGCATGGGGCCCAAACGATAAACCCACACAGGGACGTCTGATGAATGGGAGGCGTGTCATCGGTGCTCTAATGAAAGCGGAACGAGAGGCACCGTCATGGGAAATACAATCAAACCCTTTAATTGGAAGAGTGCAGGGAATCGAACGCCCTCCGCCCTCAAAGGCACCAGAACAACACGGCGTACCATTAAAGTTGCTTTCATTTATAATTATGAACATAATGGCTCCGCTTGAGATGCTCGACCAGCTGGTCCGAAGGCCTGAAGCCACCAGTCCAGAAAGCAGGGGATGCTTTAGTGGGCGGGGCTTACCTGCTGATTGTGTGTGTGTGTGTATTCCCTCTTTAGTACGCTCACACGCAGGCAGAGACTGGCCGACCTTAATTACCGTACACCAGTGTAAGTGAAGGTTAACCCGCTGATTTACTCCCCGTCGTATTTCTCTTAGTTACGTCAGCGGCGTCTCGTCCCCCCGGTGGCGATCTTCCGATAATTAAGGCTGGTTGTAGAGTGGCGACTAACTACACAGCTCCACAGGGTATCAGGCAGCCTCCGGCTGTGACCTTTGACCTCCCCATGGAGGGGGAAGGGGGGGAGCGCTGATAAACACTTCCTCCTTTAGTGCCTGAACGGAGTGGAGAGATTTACTGTTTGTGAATCTGTCAGATGCCATAGCTATGACGATCTAGGTTTCCCTCTAGTGCCATCTAGTGGGGGGGGGGGGGGTACTGTGAGAGAAGATGAGGGCGTGTATGAGCATCTCAGATCTGTGAACACTATTTATCTAAGTGGGTAAAAAAAACAAGATCTAGACAGCTGCTTCACGTCAGATAAAGAGTCAGATGTCATCTGCATATAGATTATATGCAACATTGAATATGTTAAACATCCTTGGGTGAAGGGTTACAGACTGCGTCCCGTGTATTATTTAACGATGCTGTTGTGACACGTGTTGGCGTCGAGTTGTGAAAACGCATCCCTCAAATCAATCTACATCTTTAAAAATACACCTTTGTTTTATCGTTTTCCTCCAGGAATCAGCAGAACCTCACAAAACCTTACATCCATATTCCCTCCACAGAAATGTCTCCTTTAAACTGCATCTGAACCAGAGCACGTTTATCCACTGATATCCTGCTAGCCCCACCTGCTCATGGGAAATGTAGTGCATGTACAATGAGAGCTGTGCTTTCATTACATTTCCATCTTACCTCCCGTCCTCCAGACTACGCCTGGCCTCTCCCCAGCGCTCTGTGTCCCATCTGGATCTACCTGGACGTGCTCTTCTCCACCGCCTCCATCATGCACCTGTGTGCCATCTCCCTGGACCGCTACGTCGCCATCCGCAACCCCATCGAGCACAGCCGCTTCAACTCCCGCACCAAGGCCATGATGAAGATCGCCGCCGTGTGGACCATCTCCATTGGTACGTGGGCTCTCTGCCGCTTCACATCACATGTACATCATTTCATCAAATGAGATCTACCAACCTGAAGGCAGCACGACGGCATCTTGGGTTTTTAAATGTTGGCTGAGGTAGTCCCGGAGCATTCGCCCCCCAGTGGCCAGCAGAGAGAATGGCAGTTTAATGTTTCCACCTGGTTGCCTCCCTCCTTTTCACCTTCATGCCACCTTAAATTCATGCTTCCTCTTTCCACGCTGTCTTGAGCTTTGAAGTCGTGATGAACCCAAGTCCTGTTTCGTGCCCCCCCCCCTCCAGGCGTGTCCATGCCCATCCCGGTGATCGGCCTTCACAACGAGGACAAGGTCTTCGTCAACGGCAGCTGCGTCCTCAACGAGGAGCGCTTCATGCTGATTGGCTCCTTCGTGGCGTTCTTCATCCCGCTGGTCATCATGGTGGTGTCGTACTGCCTCACCATACAGGTAGTCCCGCCTGCCTTCACCCTCCTCACGTCCTCCTCCTCCTCATCCTCTCCCACCTCCCTCTCCCCCCTCCAGGTGCTCCAGAGGCAGGCCACCGTCTTCCTGTGCGAGGCCAAGACTTCCCAGCAGCCTTTGCACACACCAGCAATGACAAATACATTGCGGCCTCCGCCCAGCACCTTCCAGATCCCTCAGATCACCACGCTCGCTCCGTCAGACTCACAAGGTATGAAAGAAGAGCTGCTTTACTTGTATTTCTATTTTGATCACGGATGATCTCGAGCCTTGACTCCGCCCACAGAGCTGAAGCCGCCGCCCCCTCAGCGCCGACGGAGCACCCTGAGCTGCCTGAAAGGAGCCGAGCCCGGCATGCTGCTCAGCACCTCCACGCCAGACGGCATCAGCATCATCCCCAGCTCCGAGGCGGCGTCCCAGCTCAGCTCGCCGGCCGCGGGGCCCGGCCGGAGTGAGACGTCAGGTTGCCACGGGCGACGGGGGATGATGCAGGCCATAAAGAACGAGAGGCGGGCCTCCAAGGTGAGAACGCAGAGCGCTGCTGAGTGCTCGTCAGGTGGTTTAAGGTGTTTCAGGAGTTAGTTAAACACAGTGCACAGTGGAGGTGGGGTCAGGGGGTCAGGGGTCTCCCTGGACTTCATCCTGCAAAGGATACAAGACGACAAAGACATCATAAGACCATGAAGGGACTTTAAAGGACACAAGGAGACACGTAGAGACCTCAAAGAGACTTAAAACCATGTAAAACAACAAACCAAGCCACAACATTTAATGCTCGTTATCACTCAGCTGTTAACGTGTCCTCGAGGACGGAGGAGGACGTCCTCCCAGCGACTCGGAGACTTTCAAGCGTCTCCTCGGAAACGGCTGGAGGAGCTCACTGTTATCAAACGCAGACAAACATGGGAATCAAACAGGAGCCGGAGCAGCGCGTCGCTGGATCCACATTCACTCCCTGCAGAAGGGAGACCAGAAATATAGATTTAGATTTCATATATATATATATACATGTTTTATTTATATATTAATTATGAATTGTTCTATATACTGTATATATTTATCAAAGCTATCTAACATTATGATATGAAATCATCTGTGTATGAAGTGTTGTTGAACACTATTTTATCACCTTTCCTCCCCTCCTTTCCTCCCTCCTTTCCTCCCCTCCTTTCCTCCCCTCCCCTCCTCCGTCCTCAGGTCCTGGGCATCGTCTTCTTCCTCTTCCTCGTCATGTGGTGCCCCTTCTTCATCACCAACGTCACCTTCGTGCTGTGCCGCGGCGCCTGCAACGAGTCGCTGCTGAACGACCTGCTGAACGTCTTCGTGTGGGTGGGCTACATCTCCTCGGGGGTCAACCCGCTGGTCTACACCCTCTTCAACAAGACGTACCGCCGGGCCTTCTCCAGCTACATCCGCTGCCGCTACAACATCGCCGCCGCCGCCCGCCGGGCAGGGCGGCAAGACGCTGCTGGGCCCGGCGCCGTGCTCCTCGCACGCCGTCACCCCGCTGCTGACGGGCGGCCACGGGAAGGCCGGCGTGGACCGCAACAGAAACTGTCGCAACGGCGGGCGGGGGGGTCTGGCGGTGGACCCCGAGGACGTGACGGACGACGAGACGCAGATCGGAGTCGTGTCGAGTCTCTCCGAGGGCCACAACGCGGGGGCGCTGTCGGAGGCGGAGACGGAGACGGAGCTGTCGCTCCTCAGCTACAGCCCCGCCTCCACAGAGCACACCAGCAGCGTGTGAGCGTGACCTTTCCTGACCTTCAGCTGCTGTGGGAGGGGGAGGGGCTGGAAGCCCACAGCGAGCGATCTCATTGGCTGAGAGGCGTGAACCTCCGGGGTGTTGGTTTTCATCCCGTTAAACGGAGGGTGAAATCCCTTCAAGGGGGGCCAAGGGACCAGCCGAGACCAGGACCCGGGGCGGCGTGGACCTGGTGAGGAGCTCATTGTGAACCTGGTATGAAGTATCGAGGCGCCCCCCCAACGGAGTCCCACACTGATGCAGGTTACAGGAGCGCCGACCGCCAAGGTCAACGGGGTCAAACCAGGACACCGAGCCCTCCGGTCGAGGTCTCATGTGGTCTCATGTGGATTCTGTCTCTGCAACTAAAACCAAATCTATTTTTGTGCCGGAGCTCCACTACGACTACGACGTGGTTAAAGATGGATATGAACTTTCCCAGCATGAAATGATTCAACCGAGATGAAGGAATGTACAACCATGTCTCTGGTGGACTCACAGTGCCATCTGGTGGTCGGACAGAGAGGTGACGCCTCCCTTTGGCTTGGAACGAGGGGAGCTAAACATGGGGAGGGCCTTGGCTCCGACGGCCTCCTAGTCTCAAGGTTTTCACTGACGACAGAATAAAGTGAAGTAGAAATGTGGAACGTTTTAACGTTAAGGTGCACAGAGCTTCCTCAGATGTCATTCTTAAATGATTTATTACTTTCATCCATGAAAACAATCTTCCTCAGCCGTGATCAAATCACATTTTATTTCCCCGACAAAACTGGACTTTTCTAAATAAAGAAAGAAATCGACCCGTGTTTCTCGCCTTGTTCATATAAATATGACATCATCAGATTAATAAATCTGTGTGAGATTCACACCACGCTCTTCCATGAACGTTTCCTTTATTAAAGCGTTCATTCAAGGTCAACCATGATCTTTTTAAAATGTTGCTAAATGATTCCAGTTAAAGCCAAAGAGGACAGAAAGAAGCCTTTCCTTAATAAGCTGTGGTTTAAAACCGGATCCATCGGAGGATTACGAGTCTGAATGGACTCCCCGATCTCCGCCCGCATCAGTGAGACTTTAGATCTCATCTGTGCTGTGAGACAGACAGGAAGTCGATGCGCTGAGAGACAGACAGCTGACTGTGAGACGGGTCTCCCCCTCGTCTGTCCAGAAAATCATTCAACATCGTGTGGAGGTGCTGCATTTAGGTTGCCTAGCAACCAGAGATAACGCTAGTTGGGACTCGTGTGCGTGCGTGATTGTAGGTTTACGATAGTAGAGCTAAGTGGTCGGGTTCTAAAGGGAACCCGTTTTTAAGAGATCACTTAAAGGGGCACTCCGCCTGGTTTTTACTTTACAACACAGCGATGGGAGAACCATATAGGGTTCCTCAGCTTGTCCTCATCGGAGAACGCTTTTGGTTCAATATCCACCTGGAACCCTTTCAGAAGGTTCTACCTGGAACCCAACATAAAGGATTAGAACTAGAACCACCTGTGAAGCGCCCGATGAGAGGTGGTGTAATGGTTCCACCCAGAACCCAAACCAATCCACCTTCTAAGGGTGCTCCCAAGGATCTGCTCAGCAGAACTCTTTCTATTCACCCTGAATCCACTCGTGGGTTCTATTGAGAACCCTGCCATGTTCCTTGGGTTTGAGAGTAAGATTTTTAACAGAATTTAGTTTTTCGGAGATTGCGACTATGTGATGGTAAATTGCCGGAGTGTGATGGTAAATTGCCGGAGTGTGATGGTAAATTGCCGGAGTGTGATGATAAATTGCCAGAGTGTGATGGTAAATTGCCAGAGTGTGATGGTAAATTGCCGGAGTGTGTTAATAAATTGCCAGAGTGTGATGGTAAATTGCCAGAGTGTGATGGTAAATTGCCGGAGTGTGGTGGTAAATTGCCGGAGTGTGTTAATAAATTGCCAGAGTGTGGTGGTAAATTGCTGGAGTGTGATGGTAAATTGCTGGAGTGTGATGGTAAATTGCCAGAGTGTGGTGGTAAATTGCCAGATTGTGATGGTAAATTGCTGGAGTGTGATGGTAAATTGCCAGAGTGTGATGGTAAATTGCCGGAGTGTGATGGTAAATTGCCGGAGTGTGGTGGTAAATTGCCAGAGTGTGATGGTAAATTGCCGGAGTGTGGTGGTAAATTGCTGGAGTGTGATGGTAAATTGCCAGAGTGTGATGGTAAATTGCCGGAGTGTGTTAATAAATTGCCAGAGTGTGATGGTAAATTGCTGGAGTGTGATGGTAAATTGCTGGAGTGTGATGGTAAATTGCCAGATTGTGATGGTAAATTGCTGGAGTGTGATGGTAAATTGCCAGAGTATGATGGTAAATTGCCAGAGTGTGATGGTAAATTGCCGGAGTGTGTTAATATATTGCCAGAGTGTGATGGTAAATTGCCGGAGTGTGATGGTAAATTGCCAGAGTGTGATGGTAAATTGCCGGAGTGTGTTAATATATTGCCAGAGTGTGATGGTAAATTGCCGGAGTGTGTTAATAAATTGCCAGAGTGTGATGGTAAATTGCCGGAGTGTGATGGTAAATTGCTGGAGTGTGATGGTAAATTGCCAGAGTATGATGGTAAATTGCCGGAGTGTGATGGTAAATTGCCAGAGTGTGATGGTCAATTGCCGGAGTGTGATGGTAAATTGCCAGAGTGTGATGGTAAATTGCCGGAGTGTGATGGTCAATTGCCGGAGTGTGATGGTAAATTGCCGGAGTGTGATGGTAAATTGCCGGAGTGTGTTAATATATTGCCAGAGTGTGATGGTAAATTGCCGGAGTGTGATGGTAAATTGCCAGAGTGTGATGGTAAATTGCCGGAGTGTGATGATAAATTGCCAGAGTGTGATGGTCAATTGCCGGAGTGTGATGGTAAATTGCCGGAGTGCCCCTTTAAATGAAGAGGATGATTAACACATCTTTAATTGCTGCGTTTTCCTTCCAGCCTCGCCGTTATCTAAGTTTCCCCGCTGATTAATATTTACTTTAGTTGAACTCCCTTCAGCCACACGACAGCCAAAATGACAAACACTGAATGGATTCTTTTTTTAATTAATTTATTTTTTTTTAACAATAACCGTCCCTCAAGGTCAAAGGTCAAAGGGCAAACGTCAATCGGAGAATTGATCCATTATATTTGTATTTTCTGGACTTCCACGCTGGTCGATCGCACCGCGTTCCTCTCCACCCACGAGAGGTCTGCATGAGACCAGACTACAGTCTACAGACCCGGTTCTGGTCTGGTCGACAGCATGTTTAATGTCCTCTCCGTCTCGCTCACTTTGGTTTTTGGTTTTTCTCTTAAATACTTGGAAGGAAAAGGAAGAACCGAAAGAGCAATCAACAAAATGCAAAAAATACAATAACCAGGGTGGAGAAGAGGGACTCTGAAGTCCAGGTCCAGGTGCAGCCAGACCAGACAGACCAGTCCAGACTGACCAGACCAGACCAGACAGACCAGACCAGACAGACCAGTCCAGACCAGACAGACCAGACCAGACAGACAGACCAGACCAGACTAGACAGACCAGTCCAGACAGACCAGACCAGTCCAGACAGACCAGTCCAGACAGACCAGACAGACCAGACCAGTCCAGACAGACCAGACCAGACAGACAGACCAGACCAGACTAGACAGACCAGTCCAGACAGACCAGACCAGTCCAGACAGACCAGTCCAGACAGACCAGACTAGACAGACCAGTCCAGACAGACCAGACCAGTCCAGACAGACCAGTCCAGACAGACCAGTCCAGACAGACCAGACAGACCAGACCAGTCCAGACAGACCAGACCAGTCCAGACAGACCAGACAGGCCAGACCAGACAGACCAGTCCAGACCAGACAGACCAGACCAGACAGACCAGCCAGACCAGTCCAGTCCAGACAGACCAGACCAGACCAGACTAGACAGACCAGTCCAGACAGACCAGACCAGTCCAGACAGACCAGACCAGACAGACCAGTCCAGACAGACCAGACCAGTGTAATAACTGTGTCCCTGTTGAACCAGGACCGGCTCATCTGATCCGGGTCCTGGTGTAGAAATAGCTGAGAGCCGTTTATTGACAGAGTTTCATATTAATACATTTGAGAAGGGCAGATTTGCTGTTTTTTACCTTTCCAGGACAAGCTTCAAGGAAAACTCCAACCTTGAATATGAAATTATATATTATTTATTCATTATTGATATTATATAAATAATATTGACAGTAATATTTATTTCTAATAATTCTAGAATTAATATAATTATAAAAATGTGTTTTTTCATACATCAAAGTGTCAAAGTGAAGAAACAACAGAAGATTAATAAGGAATAATGGATTAAAACGACATCAAGCAACAAAAGGAAGGAAGAAGAATACAAACATGAAAAGGATTCAAACAAAGGCCCTGAATGATTTTTAAAACCTCTATGAATTAATAATGCGTGTCGGTCCCAAAAAAACAAGTGAAGTGTTTCAGCACAATATGTATTGAAAAACAGAATGAAGCTGGAGGAAGCAGTTAGCATTAGCGTGGCCGAGGTAAGAGTTTACGTTAAACTAAAACGTATTCATTATCACCTGATATCTTATTATCTCAGTCCACACTAAAGTAGAGAGCTGGGTTTTTTTATGGGGTGTGCTGGAACTATTAATGATGAAGTGACTTCCAACATATAACCCTCCCACTCCTCCCTGTCTTTATGCTAAGCTAAGCTAACCACCTGATCATCGACCATCTCGTCCAATTCTCTGCGAGAAAGTGAATAATCCCAAATAATCCAAACAAAATGTTTAACCAGCGTCAGCGTGGAAGGCAGGTGGAAACCTCCAGTTCAGAAGAGTAAAGCCCAGGCTGAAGTGCCTTAAAGCTGCATTGTCTGCTGGCCACCGGGGGGAGACATAGAAGTCAATGAGAAAAGAGTTTATGGTCTCAATCTCTAGTTTCAAGTCTTCTTCAATCCAGCATCATGTTCATTTAGTACATTATGGTCCCTTTAGAGTCCAGCAGACCAGGAAGCAGGGGATGATTTAGGGGGCGGGGCTTACCCTCTGATGGACAGGTCCAGGTCCAACAGATGAGTGATGTCATATTGAAGTATGCATGGTGGACTCCTTCTCAAACACGTCACTCGGTCACTAAACGGCTCTGAGAATATCCAGAGCTGCAGGTTGTTCAAGAGTCTGGCAAACCCAGCGATGCACCTTCCTCCCTCCCTAACGCCGACCTTTGACCCCGGAGGCGTCAGCACCCTCCGACCGGAGGAGCCGGCCGTCTGGTTGTTGTCTCGCTCTTTTACGATCCGGCTCTCTTTCTTAAGTGTTGAACCTTCTTCTGTTACGCAGTGGCTGTTACTTAATGATTATTTTTATACCATTTTAATTGTGAATGTTTGTCTACGACACATCTTGAGTTTCTACGAACAAATACGCCGTCATCCACACAATGTATATTTTATTTTATTTTTCTGTGTGATGCTGTTATTTATTTATTAAAATGTTATTCTAAGGTGTGTACACTGGTCTTATTCAGACTCTCCCGGTGGCACTAAGTAAACCGAATAAATATTTCCAACAGGTTCAAACTGCTTTACCTGCTGTTTGCAGATGAATGACGGCAATGGTGGTGGAACCTCTTCGGCTGACGCTGATGATGATGATGATGATGAGGAGGTCATAAATGACATAAGACACCTTTAGAAATGAAACACTATGCTGTGCAGCTTCAGCACCAGGGTGAACCACAAGGTGGCACCACGGCGAGCCAAAGCATGCACTCCCAATCCAACTGTACACTACCCACAAAGCACATTTACATTTACATTTACATTTAGGTCATTTAGCAGACGCTTTTGTCCAAAGCGACTTACAATAAGTACATTTGTCAAAAGAAGGAAACAAAGAAACCACGACGTATCATTGCCGATAAAGTAAGAGCTAAAAATAGAACAAGTGTTAGGTCCTCATCTGAGTAAAGTAGTACTTCAAGAGCAACAGTGCTAAGATCAGAGTGCTATAGGTAAGGTTTTTTTTTTTTTTTTGGGGGGGGGGGGGGGGGTGTCGAGGGAGGGTGCTAGTGGGTCATGCTATGTAGAGTCAAGGTGAAGTCTGAACAGGTGAGTCTTCAGCCTTTTTCGGAAGATGGCAAATGACTCTGCTGTCCTGACATTGGTCGGGAGTTCGTTCCACCACTGAGGCGCCAGAACGGAGAAGAGTCTGGACTTTGCTGAGCGACATTTGCTTGATTTCAGCGATGGTGGTACCAGCCGGCCAGCTGAAGTAGAGGAGCGAAGTGCTCGCTTCGGGGCATGAGGTTTGACCAGTGTTTGAAGGTAGAAGGGTGCCGTTCCATTGATGGCCCTGAAGGCCAGTGTCATCGTCTTGAATTGGATGCGTGCTGCAACAGGGAGCCAGTGGAGGTCACGGAGGAGGGGGGTCACGTGGGAGAATTTGGGTAGATTGAAGATGAGGCGTGCTGCGGCATTCTGGATACGCTGTAATGGTTTAAGCACCATGGGAAGTCCCACAAAGCATCATGGGAAGTCCCACAAAGCACCATGGGAAGTCCCACAAAGCACCTGTAGATAACCACAAACACCACGTGACAGTTTCACTGCAGAGTGTTGTTTTCAGGTCTTGAGTTTGCTTTGCAGCGGCCTCTCATCAATCAGCACCATGGACAGCGGCACAGTCACAGCTGGAACGGGAGGCAACAGCGCCGCTGCGTGGTGGAGCTGGGAACAGCAGGACTCGGGTAAATGCACGTTGAATTAACGTTTGCACTGACTTCGGTGGTGTACATAGTGCAAAATAAAAGTGTGTATGTGTTACAATAGACCCACACATCGTAGCTCATGTAATTAAAAAGACAAAACATGAGAACATTTATAACAACATCCATGTCATAAAAGAGCAGGAGAAGCCGGGAGGAGAGAGTGTTTAAAACGGGAGATGGAAGGAGTGTCTGATAGAAGTTGGTTCAGTACAAATATATATGCACCTAAATAATAGAACAGATCTTTATTTCTACTATATACGTGCAGCATTAATGGCTGAGTATTTCACAGTTGAACAGATTATTGTCTGGTAGAGTAGTCCGACATGATGATGGTGAAATAAATCCCAGGGCCTCCTTAAAAGAGTGACGTAGAGCTGGTTGATGTGTGATCTAACAGCAGGTAAGGTTGGTTGAACAGGTTATTTATTAAACAAACACATTTATACACATTGAAGAACGTCTTAAAATGCACCACTATTGAAGTGACCCTTTATGTTGGAGAGAAGCAGCTTGTATTCTGTTATTGGTGTTTATTTGGTATTTAATCACATACGTTTAATGACACCAATGAGAGTAACTCGTTTATCTGCATTTAAAAGAAAGATCTAGTGTGATATCCGACAGGCCGCAGCGCCTCTCATCACCTGCTGGCCGGACAGTGGGCGGCGGCCTCGGCTATTTCCGGCGACAATCGATGCTCCTCGGTACCGCATGCGCACTCACGCCGGTTTGCTGCATCTCCCTCCCCCCGTCCGTTTTTCTGAGCTGCGTCAAGCTAGCGGGAGACACCGCTGAAAACACGAGCAGTGAAGGCAAGTACCGTTCAACATAAAGTCAGTCTGTATCTGTTACGTCACGACGCAGTGAGTTCACGTCAGAGGTGTCGTTCAACGCGACGTTATGATCATTTGGAGGAGACGCGTCACAGTCGTAGTAGCATGTTTAGCGTTAGCGCTTTTAGCTAATGTTAGCTACAAACAAATGTGTTCACCGGCAATAATACACCAACAAAAACATGTGATGTGTACGAACAGAAGGTGAGGATGACATGCAGTAGGCTAGGAGAGTATAGCATTTAAAACTAGTAAATACTTTAAAATCTAACGTAACAGATTACTAAACAGCTAAGATCAACAAGCCCGATCTCCTAGCTTGACCTATTTTGTTTTATATGAGACTAATAGTTGTTTTCCTTTATTGTTAAATGATATACATTTGGGTGCAACTGGGGAAAACTTGTAATAGCCTGTGACTTGACGTAAAAGCGCTGCAATAGTGTTCAAAAAAGAAAAGGGACAAATAAAAAGCATTGTTATTTTACTTGGCCATGGTGGAGGAGACGCCCAATTTACTGAATTTATATGGGATTCATGTATATATGTGTGTGTTATATGTGTGTGTGTATAGATATGTTTATATGTGTGTATAAATTTGCGTGTGTCTATATATATGTATGTGAAAATGAAGTCACAAGCTATTTTTAAAGACAGATTAAGGATTTAAAAAAACAATGTAATGTGTAAACCATTTGAAAGCATTTGGTTTTAAAGACAGGTTCCCACGTGTTTTTCCCCGTTTGGCAACTTTAAGACGGACTTTTATTTTGAAGTGTAAACCGGAAGTGGCCTTTCCCTCCAACAGGCTGCGGCTTGACGCTCGTCGGGTCGACGGACGCTGCCTTGGAAACCACATAAATCCAGTCCACGCAGCTGGGTCGCGAAGCAGGGACCCAGATTCCTCACTTCAAAGGCTTCGGCTCCTCTTCCTCCTCCATCACCATCACCACCACCTCCTCCTCCTCCTCATCCTCCTCTCCATCCATCCATCCGTCGAGCCGCTGCGAACATGAGAATGCGACGGGGGGAGAGCAGCGTTTAAATCCGCGAGAGAAGAAGAAGAAGACGGAGAAGAACGTGACGGCAGACACTGCAGGTAAGTCTGATTGGATTTTTTTTAATCGGCTTTGCATGTGACAGCATGCCTCTGGGGGGGGGGGGGGGGGGACGTTTGTTATTGTTACACACGCACACGCAAGAAAGCGCGACGCCCCCTCCCCTCTCGTGGGATGAGCTGTGCTTACTAATTAGCGCACGTTTGTTTGTCCGCGCGCTCCTTTTTTTTTTTACTCGCGATCGTCGAATCCAACGCGCGCGGTCAGGTGCGACACCCCCCCCCCCCTACCCCCCCCTAACAAGATGTCACCATTTGGATTGAACGTGGCGCAGGATTTGGCAGAGAGCAAGCTTGGCCGGATGTCGCTTAGAAAGAGATCAGGGGGGGTACTGGTGGTGGTAGGGGGGTACGGGTGGTGTGTGTGTGTGTGTGTGTGTGTGTGTGTGTGTGGGGGGGGGTATGGGTGTGTGTGTGTGTGTGGGGGGGGTATGGGTGGTGTGTATGTGCGGGGGGTATGGGTGGTGTGTGTGTGCGGGGGGTATGGGTGGTGTGTGTGTGTGTGGGGGGGTATGGGTGGTGTGTGTGTGTGGTGGGGTTGAAGGGTGGTGTGTGTGTGTGTGTGTGTGTGTGGTGGGGTTGAAGGGTGGTGTGTGTGGGGTGGGGTTGAAGGGTGGTGGTGGTGGTGGGGGTACGGGTGGTGTGTGTGGGGTGGGGTTGAAGGGTGGTGTGTGTGGGGTGGGGTTGAAGGGTGGTGGTGGTGGGGGTACGGGTGGTGTGTGTGGGGTGGGGTTGAAGGGTGGTGTGTGTGTGTGTGGGGTGGGGTTGAAGGGTGGTGTGTGTGTGTGTGTGTGTGGGGTGGGGTTGAAGGGTGGTGTGTGTGTGGGTGTGGGGTTGAAGGGTGGTGGTGGTGGGGGTACGGGTGGTGTGTGTGGGGTGGGGTTGAAGGGTGGTGTGGGGTTGAAGGGTGGTGGGGGTGGGGTTGAAGGGTGGTGTGTGTGGGGTTGAAGGGTGGTGGTGGTGGGGTGTGTGTGTGTGTGTGGTGGGGTTGAAGGGTGGTGTGTGTGTGTGTGTGTGGTGGGGTTGAAGGGTGGTGGTGGTGGGGTTGAAGGGTGGTGTGTGTGTGTGTGTGTGTGGGGTTGAAGGGTGGTGTGTGTGTGTGTGTGGGTTGGGGTTGAAGGGTGGTGGTGGTGGGGGGTACGGGTGGTGGTGGGGGTGGGGTGTGTGAAGGGTGGTGTGTGTGGGTTGGGGTTGAAGGGTGGTGGTGGGGGGTACGGGTGGTGTGTGTGGGGTGGGGTTGAAGGGTGGTGGTGGGGGGTACGGGTGGTGGTGGGGGTTGGGGTTGAAGGGTGCTGTGCAGGAGGAGTCTGTATATTCTGCTAGAATACCGTTGTTCAGTTGTGTGTCTACGACGTCAGAATAAATCCCCATGATGCACCTGTGTTTAAGGATATTGATTCTACCGTGGAAAAGTAGTCCCTCTGGATCTGTGCTGTTGCTGCTACACTTGGAGTTGCTCCTGTTGCTCACCTTGCTGCTGGTTGGTTCCTCAGGTTGTTCCAGGTAACCAGGTAACCAGCGCTAGCATCTATCCTTTCTATCCTGTCCTTTATTGGAAAAGTGGGTGGATAGATGGATAGATGTTGTTGGACTAATGAGTCGTTTACAACATAACACCAACTTATTTTCCGTTCTGGCCGTTAGCGTTCATTAGTCATTGAAGTGTTATTTCCTAATGTTGCTTACTAGGGATGCACGATATTGATTTTTTGAAGCCGATACCGATATCGATAACTTTCTGCTCCTCGGGACCGATACCGATACCGATAACCGATAATATTGTTATTCGTTTTTGAATGTATATTCAGATCAAATTCAGGTCAAAAACACTAATGACTAAGCTTAGGTAGAATTAGCATAGCTTTGCCTTTTACCAAACACCATACCAGATGTATCACAGTGACATGATAATTAATACTATGAACAAAAGAAAGCCAAGAACAGTTTTGACTCTTCAATAAAATGACAATATTTATATATATATATATATATATATATATATATATATAATGTGAAGAGTAGATAAACAAATATGTGTATTTCAACGGTATATCTGCACTACTACTGTCTATACCATACACACTCTCTGTCTGTGTGTGTGTGTCCCTCTCTCTCTCTCTCTCTCTCTCCTCTCTCTCTCTCTCTCTCTCTCTCGCGCTCCGAGAGAAAGAGAATGGATAAATACAAGAAGTGTACAAACTTCTTGGTTACAGAAACATGGCGTATTAATTTTATGGGGTTTAATGGAAAAAATAGCTCTGAATGAACAACAGCTGAGCAGAAGCGCTTGTCGACCGCTGTGGAGA
>CM056843.1:16663008-16705508 GCA_029853015.1 Chelidonichthys spinosus | reverse complement strand
GGTCTTACAGACAGACCTAACAAAGCATGACTCAGCACTTTTTACAAATGGTCATCGTAATGTCGCTCATTTGGCATCCTTTCTATCAGATTATAGCAATTAAATGTCAACAAGGTAGTTTATTTGGGTTCCCTTCTCTCGGGTGTGTGTTATACATCGTAGCACTTTGCCCTGCAGCTGACCTGAAGGGCTCCAGTGAGGAGGATAAGTGCCTTTGGGTCAAAATGCAGTGTGTGTGTGTGTGTGTGTGTGTGTGTGTGTGGTGTGTGTGTGTGTGTGTGTGTGTGTGTGGGTGTGTGTGTGTGTGGGTGTGTGTGTGTGAGACACATTTAATTTCACGCATGCACACATGCATCACAACACACTCAGAAGAACACAAAGACGGGGGAATCCCACTCTGGCTCCGGGGAGTCGGAGGAGGAGATCTTCACCCTGGCTGGTTTATTAATGAGTCCAGGCGGCGATGAAGAGGAGATGTAGGGGGGGATGAAGAGCAGCTCCCGAGGAGGAGGAGGAGGGCGTGATGTTTTATTAAACAGCCGCGGTGTTGGATTATTTACACCGCTGGAGGGGGGTCGATATCGGCACACAAACACTGTGGGAAGCTCCGTCTTCAGACTCGGAGACCCGGATCTGAGCCGGTTTGTGTAATGGACTGTCAGAAGCTGTTAGAGGGAGGCAGCAGAGAGACGGGAGGAGGACACACCAGTCACTTCCCATTAAAGCTGGCATGTTCAGTCCACACAAACACACTGTGTGTAGAATCAAATCTCCTTTCTCTTCTCCCTGGAAATATTACCAAACATCACGAGAACCATGGAGAGCAGCTCCTCTTCCTCACATTATCCTTATGTTCTTCATCTCCCTTCTTTTTAAAAGGTCCTCATCTGTTTCAAAATGTGTCACTTCTCTACAATATTGAAGGTTATCCAGATAACTGAAGTGATGTTGAGGCTTTGTTATTACGATCCCTGATAAAACCCTATAAAAATAGAATCGACTCTATGTAGAACATTTCTGTAATTTCTATGTTTCTGTGTAGTGATTGTGTTGTATGTTGGGGTCAAGATCAAGGGGTTTCCCCTCAATAAACCCGTTTGAAAGACTCCTTGTCGCCCCCTGCAGGTGTGGGCCAGCATGCCGCTGGTGAAGAGGAACATCGAGCCCCGGCACCTTTGCCGGGGGGCGCTGCCGGACGGGGTGACCAGTGAGCTGGAGTGTGTCACCAACAGCACCCTGGCAGCCATCATCAAGCAGCTGGGCAGTCTGAGTGAGTCGCTTATGTTGTTTAACGAGATCTCCATTCAAGAACATACATTTTGACTGACCGTTACAGTGTTTTCAGTGGAAAACAATCAAATCATGTGGAATCAGATTCCATTAGATTTTATTCTAGAAGCCGTAGAAGGCTCGTTGCAGACCTGCACTGTTCATTTGTGCGTCAGCACCAACCTCTGATGCCAGAGTAGAACTCATTTGGTGGAAATGTGGAGCCAGAGAGGGAATGTGATGAACGTTTGAGGACTAGATTAAATTCAGTGGCAGCTCTGCCTCCGCTCCATCTGGCCTCCTCGTGGGCCGGGACCACGTGTGCTAAATAATATTCAAATGTTTCTAAGCTTTTTGCGGCACGGCGGCGGACAGAACGGCCTTTTACAGCATCACGTGACCTCCACATCCTCTGATCATTATCTCCACCGGAGGACCAGCGTTGTGAGCGGGTGTGCTTCTCCGTGTCTAGTTTGAGCTCCATTTACTGGCAGTGGTGGAGATCACAATGAAGGTGAACTTTGAACCGCGGTTTGGAACGCTCCCCGTGTGTGCCGTCCTTCCAGGTCGCCATGCGGAGGACATCTTCGGGGAGCTGTTCAACGAAGCCAACAGCTTCTACCTGAGGATGAGCAGCCTGCAGGAGAGAGTGGACCAGCTGGCCGTCAAAGTCACCCAGCTGGACTCCACCGTGGAGGAAGGTAGGCGTGTCTGGGTGGAGGGGGCGGGGCTTAACACAGGGATTCCTGTCATGGGTACTCAGGCAGGAGTGTGTGTGTAGGCCTTTAAAGGTCGTCTGCTCCAGAGGATTATCATGAGTACTGTCTCAGGTGTGTGTGTGTGTGTGTGTGTCTGTGTGTCTGTGTGTGTCTGTGTGTCTGTGTGTCTGTGTGTCTGTGTGTGTGTGTGTGTCTGTGTGTCTGTGTGTGTGTGTGTGTCTGTGTGTCTGTGTGTCTGTGTGTCTGTGTGTCTGTGTGTGTGTGTGTGTCTGTGTGTGTGTGTGTGTGTGTTTGTGTCTGTGTGTCTGTGTGTGTGTGTCTGTGTCTGTGTGTCTGTGTGTGTGTTTGTGTCTGTGTGTCTGTGTGTGTGTGTCTGTGTGTCTGTGTGTCTGTGTGTCTGTGTGTCTGTGTGTGTGTCTGTGTCTGTGTGTCTGTGTGTGTGTGTGTGTATGTGTGTCTGTGTGTCTGTGTGTGTGTGTCTGTGTCTGTGTGTCTGTGTGTGTGTGTCTGTGTGTGTGTGTGTGTCTGTGTGTCTGTGTGCAGCTTTTATATGTCCATGCTGAATATCTATGGATAAAACGTCTGTGTGTACAGTGTGTGATTGTGTGTTTACACAGTGTGTGTGTGATTGTGTGTGTGTGATTGTGTGTGTCTGTGTGTGTGTGTCTGTGTGTGATTGTGTGTTTACACAGTGTGTGTGTGATTGTGTGTTTACACACTGTGTTTGTGATTGATTGAGTGTTTACACAGTGTGTGTGTGTGTGTGTGTGTGTGTGTAATTGATTGTGTGTTTACACAGTGTGAGTCATGATCATTATCTCCATCATTAAGCTTTCCACAATCTCTGAAGGTCAATTCTCTTAATGCAGTAATTGATAGGCCAGCACACAGACACACACACAGACACACACACACACACACACACAGACACACACACACACACACACACACACACACACACACACTTGCTGCTCATGTGATGATCCAGTCCCTCGGCTGGTACGGTGGCCCCGGAGGCTCAAACTGAACTTTAATGTGAAAACCTGGAGTCCAGAGCTCCTTCTCCCTTTGTTTCTCTCTTTATTTAATTTTCTCTCTCCATGACGCTGGTGACCCCGTTCACACGCCGTCTCCTAACCTCACCGTCACCATGACAACCACCCCAGCGCCACATTTACAAGCTTCCCTCATACGAAATCCTGAGACAGAGTTATGACGGTTCTTCTAAGAATGTATCGTAACATAAAGTTATTCATGGCCCTCGAGGGAGGGTCTGAGGTGAGGAGGAGGAGGAGGCTTTTAAGAGGAGGAAATACAAAGAGCGAGGAGGAAATGTTAAGGATTATGCACGGGTAACGTTTGTGGTCGAACTCGACAGATATTTTTATTTTGTTTTATACAGCGTTGGCCGGTTTATTGATCCGACCGCTAGTTATAACAGACCTGCCGGCCGTTTCACCGACGTTAAAATATGAAATAAACGTAAACACATAAAGCACAAGCTTCTTTTAAATATGTTCATCTCATAAAGTCTAGTGATTTAATGTTTTAATGAAGCCTCTGTGACAGACAGCAGCAGTGTCAACCATCCCCTCCATGAGGCAGAAATATAGTATAATTATAACTATACATGCGTTATGTGCAGATGGCTGGGCGGAGATCTTTTCCTCTTTCCTCCTCCATCACACCTCCTCCTCTCCTCTGGTTCTCCCCTTTTAATTCTCTATATTCTTATTATTTCTCACCCTCTTTTCTCCCATTTTCTCATCTCTTTCCATCCCAAACCCTCCCTCCATCCTCCTTTTCTCCCTCCTCTTATTTCTCAGACCTCCTCTCTCACTCTTTGTGCAACACCTTGTTCTTCCTCCTCTCCTCCTGTTTCCTCCTCCCGATAACGCCTCATCATTCTGCAGCATGCCGGTCTCAGACGGAGACACGTCGCTGAAAAGGAAAAGCTCAGCAGTCCTCAGTCTTACCCTCCTCCTCCTCCCCCCGCTCACTCTCTTTCATCTCCTCATCCTCTTCCTCCCACACACCAGCCAATCCCTGCCCTCCGTTTCCGACCACACACTCGCACCGTCATCTGCTGCTCACGTCGTCTCACTTTTCTTTCCTCCTCCTTCCTCTTTCCTCCTCTTTCCTCCTCCTCCTTCCTCTTTCCTCCTCATTCCTCCTCTTTCCTCCTCCTTCCTCCTCCTCCTTCCTCTTTCCTCCTCCTTCCTCCCTTTTCCTGTCAAACGACACTGTGAGTGTTGCATGAAAGGAAGAAGGGGGAATAACATAGAGACAGACAGAATTGAAGGATGGAAGTAAGATTATAAATAAAGAAGGAAAGGAAAGGGAAGAAGGGCATGGTGGGACGATGAAAGGAGGGAGGAAGAACGGAGGGACAGTAGAAGAGAGGGTGAAGGAATAAAAGACAAAGGGACGATGAAAGGAGGGATGAAGAACGGAGGGACAGTAGAAGAGAGAGGGTGAAGGAATAAAAGACAAAGGGACGATGAAAGGAGGGATGAAGAACGGAGGGACAGTAGAAGAGAGAGGGTGAAGGAATAAAAGACAAAGGGACGATGAAAGGAGGGATGAAGAACGGAGGGACAGTAGAAGAGAGGGTGAAGGAATAAAAGACAAAGGGACGATGAAAGGAGGGAGGAAGAATGGAGAGACAGTAGAAGAGAGAGGGTGAAGGAATAAAAGACAAAGGGACGATGAAAGGAGGGAGGAAGAATGGAGGGACAGTAGAAGAGAGAGGGTGAAGGAATAAAAGACAAAGGGACGATGAAAGGAGGGAGGAAGAACGGAGGGACAGTAGAAGAGAGGGTGAAGGAATAAAAGACAAAGGGACGATGAAAGGAGGGATGAAGAACGGAGGGACAGTAGAAGAGAGGGTGAAGGAATAAAAGACAAAGGGACGATGAAAGGAGGGAGGAAGAACGGAGGGACAGTAGAAGAGAGGGTGAAGGAATAAAAGACAAAGGGACGATGAAAGGAGGGATGAAGAACGGAGGGACAGTAGAAGAGAGGGTGAAGGAATAAAAGACAAAGGGACGATGAAAGGAGGGAGGAAGAACGGAGGGACAGTAGAAGAGAGGGTGAAGGAATAAAAGACAAAGGGACGATGAAAGGAGGGAGGAAGAACGGAGGGACAGTAGAAGAGAGGGTGAAGGAATAAAAGACAAAGGGACGATGAAAGGAGGGATGAAGAACGGAGGGACAGTAGAAGAGAGGGTGAAGGAATAAAAGACAAAGGGATGATGAAAGGAGGGAGGAAGAACGGAGGGACAGTAGAAGAGAGGGTGAAGGAATAAAAGACAAAGGGACGATGAAAGGAGGGAGGAAGAACGGAGGGACAGTAGAAGAGAGGGTGAAGGAATAAAAGACAAAGGGACGATGAAAGGAGGGATGAAGAACGGAGGACAGTAGAAGAGAGGGTGAAGGAATAAAAGACAAAGGGACGATGAAAGGAGGGATGAAGAACGGAGGGACAGTAGAAGAGAGGGTGGAGGAATAAAAGGCAAAGGGACGATGAATGGAGGGACAGTAGAAGAGAGGGTGGAGGAATAAAAGACAAAGGGACGATGAAAGGAGGGATGAAGAACGGAGGGACAGTAGAAGAGAGAGGGTGAAGGAATAAAAGACAAAGGGACGATGAAAGGAGGGAGGAAGAACGGAGGGACAGTAGAAGAGAGAGGGTGAAGGAATAAAAGACAAAGGGACGATGAAAGGAGGGAGGAAGAACGGAGGGACAGTAGAAGAGAGAGGGTGAAGGAATAAAAGACAAAGGGACGATGAAAGGAGGGAGGAAGAACGGAGGACAGTAGAAGAGAGAGTGAAGGAATAAAAGACAAAGGGATGATGAAAGGAGGGATGAAGAACGGAGGGACAGTAGAAGAGAGGGTGGAGGAATAAAAGACAAAGGGATGATGAAAGGAGGGATGAAGAACGGAGGGACAGTAGAAGAGAGAGGGTGGAGGAATAAAAGACAAAGGGACGACAAAGGTTCCTCTGGACCACCTACCCCGATCTACGCTTGAATTTCACGCCGTCTCTGTCACGCTTCCTTTCAAACTCAACATCATAGTGATCTATTGCCCACCCGGTCCTCTTGGTGACTTTTTGGATGAGATGGATGCCCTCCTGAGCTGCTCCCCTGATGATGGCACACCACTCGTCGTCCTCGGTGACTTCAACATCCACCCGGGAAAGCTGCATTCATCTGAATTCATAGACTTCTTTTCCGCTTTTGACCTTACACTGTCCCCCTCTCCACCAACTCACCGGGCCGGGAACCAACTTGACCTTGTCTTCACAAGATCCTGTGGCATCTCGGCACTCTCTGTTACCCCCCTCACCGTGTCCGACCACCACTTTGTGACTTTCTCCCTCCCCATGAAGCCCACCTCATCCCTCCACTCTACGCCTCGAATGGTCACCAGCCGCCGCAACCTGAAATCCCTCACTCCCTCCGCTCTCTCCTCAACTGTTATCTCCTCGCTCCCATCCTCGGAACAGTTCTCCTTAATGTCTACTGAGGAAGCCTCCTCTATCCTGATGTCCTCACTCTCCTCTTCTTTGGACACTCTCTGTCCCCCAATCTCACGACCGGCGCGATCATCTCCCGCCCCTCCCTGGCTGTCTGAACCTCTGCGAACCAACAGATCATTGTTGCGAGCATCAGAGAGAAAATGGAAGAAATCGGGACATCACAAGGACCTTGCTCACTACCACCTCCTCCTCTCTGACTTCGCCTCAACTGTTTCGGCTGCCAAATCTGCCTTCTACCTGGCTAAGATCAACTCTTCTGCCTCCAACCCCAGGAAACTCTTCTCCGTGTTCTCTTCCCTCCTCACCCCTCCTGCCCCTACCCCCCCTTCCTCCCTTACTGCCGATGACTTTGCAACTTACTTTACCAAGAAAGTACATGACATCAGCTCCTCATTCACACCTATTCCCTCCCAGAAGACATCTCCCCCAACTCTCAACTCGGATGGTCTTACCAGCTTTAGCCCCCTCACCTCTGAGGACGTCCACGCACTTGTTACATCTAACCGCGCCACCACCTGCTCCCTTGACCCGATTCCCTCCTCTCTTCTCCAGGACATCTCACACGACATCTTGCCATTCCTCACCACCCTGATCAACTCCTCCCTCACCTCAGGTGTCATTCCAGCGGATTTTAAGACCGCTATCGTGAAGCCTCTCCTTAAAAAATCCACCCTAGACGCTACTGACATTCAAAGCTACAGACCTGTATCTCTTCTTTCATTCCTCTCTAAAACCTTGGAACGTGCCTCCTACAACCAACTGTCATCCTATCTCTTGCGGAAAAACCTCCTAGACCCTAATCAATCAGGATTCAGGACTGCTCACTCCACTGAGACGGCCCTCCTCACAGTGACCGAGTCCCTGCGAGACGCCAGAGCCTCGTCCCACTCCTCCGTTCTCATTCTCCTCGACCTATCTGCTGCATTCGACACAGTCAACCACCAAATCCTCCTCTCCACTCTGGCTGAACTTGGCATAACTGACTCTGCTCTCGCCTGGTTTACATCATACCTGACAAACCGCACCTTCCAGGTCACATGGAATGGCTCTATGTCCAAACCCTGCTCTCTGGACACGGGCGTCCCTCAAGGCTCAGTATTAGGACCGCTTCTGTTCTCACTATACACCAGATCACTAGGTTCTGTTATCACATCGCATGGATTCTCCTACCATTGCTACGCAGATGACACCCAGCTGTTCCTCTCTTTTCCCCCGTCCTCTGACGCTCACATTGCAACTCGCATCTCAAACTGTCTGGCTGACATCTCTGTCTGGACAACTGCACATCACCTCAAGCTCAACCTGAACAAAACCGAACTCCTCTTCATCCCAGGGAAAGACTGCCCTCGCATGGACCTGTCGGTCACTGTCGAGGGCATCACAGTATTACCTTCCTCAACTGCGAGGAACCTGGGTGTAATCCTCGATGACCAACTATCCTGCACCCCCAACATCACTGCTGTGGCCCGATCCTGCAGATTCGCCCTCTACAATATCCGCAGGATTCGGACCCTCCTCACAAAGGATGCAACGCAGCTCTTGGTCCAAGCACTGGTCATCTCCCGCCTTGACTACTGCAACTCTCTCCTGGCCGGACTCCCGGCCTCTGCGATTAAACCATTACAGCGTATCCAGAATGCCGCAGCACGCCTTATCTTCAATCTACCCAAGTTCTCCCACGTGACCCCCCTCCTCCGTGACCTCCACTGGCTCCCTGTTGCAGCACGCATCCAATTCAAGACGATGACACTGGCCTTCAGGGCCATCAATGGAACGGCACCCTTCTACCTTCAAACACTGGTCAAACCTCATGCCCCGAAGCGAGCACTTCGCTCTTCTACTTCAGCTGGCCGGCTGGTACCACCATCGCTGAAATCAAGCAAATGTCGCTCAGCAAAGTCCAGACTCTTCTCTGTTCTGGCACCTCAGTGGTGGATCGAACTCCCAACCAATGTCAGGACAGCAGAGTCATTTGCCATCTTCCGAAAAAGGCTCAAGACTCACCTGTTCAGACTTCACCTTGACTCTACATAGCATGACCCACTAGCACCCTCCCTCGACAACCCCCCCTCCCCCCAAAAAAAAAAAAAAAACACCTTACCTATAGCACTCTGATCTTAGCACTGTTGCTCTTGAAGTACTACTTTACTCAGATGAGGACCTAACACTTGTTCTATTTTTAGCTCTTACTTTATCGGCAATGATACGTCGTGGTTTCTTTGTTTCCTTCTTTTGACAAATGTACTTATTGTAAGTCGCTTTGGACAAAAGCGTCTGCTAAATGACCTAAATGTAAATGTAATGTAATGTAGGAAGAACGGAGGGACAGTAGAAGAGAGGGTGGAGGAATAAAAGACAAAGGGACGATGAAAGGAGGGATGAAGAACGGAGGGACAGTAGAAGAGAGAGGGTGAAGGAATAAAAGACAAAGGGACGATGAAAGGAGGGATGAAGAACGGAGGGACAGTAGAAGAGAGAGGGTGAAGGAATAAAAGACAAAGGGACGATGAAAGGAGGGAGGAAGAACGGAGGGACAGTAGCAGAGAGGGTGGAGGAATAAAAGACAAAGGGACGATGAAAGGAGGGAGGAAGAACGGAGGGACAGTAGAAGAGAGGGTGAAGGAATAAAAGACAAAGGGACGATGAAAGGAGGGAGGAAGAACGGAGGACAGTAGAAGAGAGGGTGGAGGAATAAAAGACAAAGGGAAGATGAAAGGAGGGATGAAGAACGGAGGGACAGTAGAAGAGAGAGGGTGAAGGAATAAAAGACAAAGGGACGATGAAAGGAGGGAGGAAGAACGGAGGACAGTAGAAGAGAGGGTAAAGGAATAAAAGACAAAGGGACGATGAAAGGAGGGAGGAAGAACGGAGGGACAGTAGAAGAGAGGGTAAAGGAATAAAAGACAAAGGGACGATGAAAGGAGGGAGGAAGAACGGAGGGACAGTAGAAGAGAGAGGGTGAAGGAATAAAAGACAAAGGGACGATGAAAGGAGGGAGGAAGAACGGAGGGACAGTAGAAGAGAGAGGGTGAAGGAATAAAAGACAAAGGGACGATGAAGAGGGATGAAGAACGGAGGGACAGTAGAAGAGAGAGGGTGAAGGAATAAAAGACAAAGGGACGATGAAAGGAGGGAGGAAGAACGGAGGACAGTAGAAGAGAGGGTGGAGGAATAAAAGACAAAGGGACGATGAAAGGAGGGATGAAGAACGGAGGGACAGTAGAAGAGAGGGTGGAGGAATAAAAGACAAAGGGACGATGAAAGGAGGGATGAAGAACGGAGGGACAGTAGAAGAGAGGGTGGAGGAATAAAAGACAAAGGGACGATGAAAGGAGGGATGAAGAACGGAGGGACAGTAGAAGAGAGGGTGAAGGAATAAAAGACAAAGGGACGATGAAAGGAGGGATGAAGAACGGAGGGACAGTAGAAGAGAGGGTGAAGGAATAAAAGACAAAGGGACGATGAAAGGAGGGATGAAGAACGGAGGACAGTAGAAGAGAGGGTAAAGGAATAAAAGACAAAGGGACGATGAAAGGAGGGATGCTTCATCCTATTAAGTGGTCTCTGATTAAACCTGTTCCAACCTGTTCTCAACACAAATCAACTTGTTTCAAGAGTCTGAATGTGAATCTGGGAACAGAAGAAATGACATTTAAACTTGTAGTGTATCACAAACTCTGGCGTATTATTAAGTACTAGAAATACTTTGTCAGCAAATCCCTGCAGAAACTTCTCCTTGGAAGTATTCTTCGTACAAGATGAGTGAGATGTGGCCTGCAGGATGCCGCATACAGTTAAACCATCGTAACCGGGGCAACCACAAATCTGGTTATTAGCAGCAATAAAACGTGTGTGTGTGTGTGTGTGTGTGTGGAAGGAGCAGCTTGAGGTCTCTTTGAAGATGTGTCTGAATGAAAGTTGCATTAGCTGCTAGTTTGGTGGATTATTCATTCGGCCGCCGGGACAGAAGCTCAGGAAGGAATGATCAAACACTGTGTGTGTGTGTGTGTGTGTGTGTGTGTGTGTGTGTGTGTGTGTGTTGACTGCAGATTCTGCACACAGACACCCCTGTACCTCCATCGTTGTGAGGACACTCATTAATATAAAGCGTTCCCGAGCCTCCTAACCTTACCGTAACCATGACGACAAACGCCCGAGCCTTCTCAGCAGCGTCCTGGTAACGAAATTCTCTGTAAGACAATTCCTTAAAGCTGTGACGTTTTCTAAGAATCACCCATCACACAGCTGAGGTCCTGGTGTACATATATATATATATATATATATATATATATATATATATATATATATATATATATATATATATATATACAGTGTATATATATATATATATATATATATACTGTATATATATATATATACACGCCACCTTTCATACATAAGAATACAGCCCAAAGTGCTTTACATAAAATAAAATAAAACAAACCCTTTTAACATCCCCACTCCCCGCACCCTCATTCATGTAACACACACATATACACACACATATACACACATGCTACACTGATACATACCCCCCCCCCTGCAAGATAAAATGGAATATGACTGTATGTATATGTTGTGCTGTTTAATCCACCCCAATCACTCAATACGGTCCCCACAAAGACAGATGGACAAGAATGCGGCACACACACAGTATCAGTACAGAAGTCAAGTAAATCTCTGGCAGCAACATATGTCATACTGACACGGTTTAACCTCGTTATACACAGGCCGATGTACAGCAGTGTGTGTGTGTGTGTGTGTGTGTGTGTGTGTCTGTGTTAGCCATCTGCTAGATCCTGGGTAGCGTTGCAGTGTCACGTTAAATCTCCTCGGGGGGGTATAAGGGCTTGACACACATACATGCAGTATTTTATTATCCGAGTCGATACCGGCTCCCGTTACATGTCGACAAATCACATTACTACACGGGCACAGCAAGCCTTCCATTTATATTTATACCAAACACTACACTACTACTACACACACACTCGCTGCTGCAGTGTGTGTGTGTGTGTGTGTGTGTGTGTTCTGCTGGGTGTGAAAGATATTTGTTAAGCTGGTGTGCAAGCTTGAACACTAATCTGTCCCTGCTGGCCTATTATCACCTTCTGTGTGTGTGTGTGTGTGTGCTAGAATCGTGTACTCGTACTACTACTACGATAAAGCAGTACGTGATACTAATAAGGCAACGCGATGTCAATAACGCACAAAAACGTTAAATCCCTTCATGTAGCTGTGAAGTAATAATCCGTCGGTATTACAGCCCGACGTACACGTTACAGTGGCGAATGCAGCAGTGCATTGTGGGTACAGTTTATTTGTCGTGACTAAACTCTACGATCAGACACGAGCTACGTTTTGTCTTGTTGTCGGACGGCTGATAAGTACAGTGAAGGAAGTTAGCCCCAAAGTTAGCAACAACTAGCTGCTCCGGCTCAGGAACACTTAAGGTGGACTTACCTTTTAAGGTGGACTGACTTTGTTGTTTGGAGAGAAGATCGAGACGAGAGCGGTTCCCTCTTTACATCCCGTTTGTCCACAATGATAGAAATATGCACATTAGAGCCATCAGTCATTCTTCGGCATTAAGTTACGACGTTAAATATAAACTACGCGATCCCGTCCTGGCTGATTTAATTGTGTTACGATAAACGAACGAGATTTCCTTTTCCTCACTTAATTGGTGAAGGTTGAACTCGGCAGAGCAGCGAGGTCAGAGGGCAGCACATCCAGGATTTATGACGGGTTCACGTCCAGGATTTATGACGGGTTCACATCCAGGATTTATGACGGGTTCACGTCCAGGATTTATGACGGGTTCACATCCAGGATTTATGACGGGTTCACGTCCAGGATTTATGACGGGTTCACATCCAGGATTTATGAAGGGTTCACGTCCAGGATTTATGACGGGTTCACATCCAGGATTTATGAAGGGTTCACGTCCAGGATTTATGACGGGTTCACGTCCAGGATTTATGACGGGTTCACATCCAGGATTTATGACGGGTTCACATCCAGGATTTATGACGGGTTCACATCCAGGATTTATGAAGGGTTCACGTCCAGGATTTATGACGGGTTCACATCCAGGATTATGTGAAGACTGATAAACAACAAATAATCCTGCTAATGTTTGTGTTGCCCAGCTGTCGAGGTTGAATCTTTGTCCTCCTCCCAGTCTCCCTGCAGGACATCAACATGAGGAAGGCCTTTAAGAGCAGTACCATCCAGGACCAGCAGGTGGTGTCCAGGACTTCCGTGCCCAACCCCGTGGTGGAGATGTACCACCGCTGTGACAAACCTCCTCCACTCAACATCCTCAGCCCCTACAGGTCCGGAGATCAGACGAGTCGCCACTTTTCAGTGATGCCTTTAAATGGTCGGCCTTTAAACCAGGCCACCGCCGTCAGACCCCAGATCCGGCGTCTCTGCCGCTCACTTGACCCCTGGTCGCCCCCGGCGACGGTGGCTCCTCCCACAGCTAGGAGGTCCTGAAGGGACCGAGGCGGTGATCTGGAGGATCTTTCTACACTGATCACTCATCCTTATTCATGCTGTAATTGTTTGTAGGAGGCGATTTTAATTGTAATAATAATTATTATTATTATTCTTAGAGCACTTAAACACAGAATTAATTTAGGGGTTTGACAGAGCGGCTGTGGTGGATTTTAAGTTGAGATTTAATTATCTTTTAGAATAGAATAAACTTTTATTTCAAACATTAAAATATATCCCATAATAACGTAAACAAACCAGCTCAATGTGTCCGTACTAACACATGAATGAAGCATAAAGAATACATGCATATCTTTACATGTTCTGTGTTTAATCCGTGCAGGGACGACAAGAAGGATGCTCTGAAGTTCTACACCGACCCGTCCTACTTCTTCAACCTGTGGAAGGAGAAGATGCTGCAGGCCACCGAGGACAAGCGCAAGGAGAAGCGGCGGCAGAAGGTACGTCAGCGCGACGCCACGCGGCGGCTCGGGTGAACGTGGGCGGTCAATCCATCTCGTGCTTGTTGTCTTACTTTCATGCGATCCCGTTTCCTGTTCTCACCATCCAGCTTGGCTTGTTGTGTAGTTGGATGCAGCAGCAGGAGGGCGGGCTCATTACCCGGACGAACCGACCAGACAGGAAATACAACCTTTACATGGAACAGGTCATATATAGACATTATCGACAGCTGAATTCCATTCATAATAATTCATTATTGATATTTAAGACGAGGAGGTTATTTATCTAGTTTAAATTATTCATAGAACACTCTCTTCATACTTAAGGATCCGAGGTAATATCATTTTATTTGCACAGTGCTTTTAAAAGGTTCTTAAAGACACTTTACATGATGGAGTCAGCAATATAAAAATAATATGGTCATGTAAATGAAGAGCCACCTGGTGTCCACTTAGACCAAGAAACTGGCTTAGAGGGTTCAATAATCCACCTATCAATGAGCCATCGCATAAACAGAGACTTTTCCTTCATTTAAGGAGCAATAAGGGAAAATAATAACTTCCCAAAATCAGCATTTATATCTGTCAGAACTAAACACTGAGAAATAGTTTCAACACAATGTGACTTCATAGCATCAGAAATGTGTTGTTTCTTTGCCTAAAACACACTGTAAAAAGTAAATAACATGTTTGTCATGAATGACTCGTTAAGAAGGAGGTTTCAGGTTTTCTCTCCGCTGCTGTTTGTGCTTCTGTTCGCTTTAATGCCGCTTACATCTGTTTTCTGGAACCCCTCCTCCAAACACCTCCTCCTCCTCCTCCTCCCAGACACACACCTCCTCCTCCTCTGCTCAGTCTAACGCACCAGCTTGTCTTTCTCCCATGTTTCCATAGGGCTGTCCGGCCCACCCCGACAGGCCCCACTCCAGACAGGCCCCACCCAGGAGCCCACTGTCCATCTCTGTAAGGAACCCAGACCCTACCTGCCCCCCACCCTACTCTACCCCTGCACCCACACACATCACACACATCACATACACGTAACACAGACCTGCCCTAAGCGCACACACACAGTAACACTAAGTATTAACACACACACACCTTCCCCTCTGCTTGTGTCCGTGTGTCACGGTGCCTTTCCACCTCACCCTCTAACCCTGTGATTGGTTTGCTTCCTGTCTGTGTTTACCACAAGTCTTTTGGCTCTTGTTGTCCGTCGTCTGCTAGTGTGTGTGTGTTTATGAGTGTGTGTGTGTGTGTGTGTGTGTGTGTGTGAGTGAGAGAGAGAGAGAGGATTTACCCCATGGTAAGGAGCTGGTGACGGGTCCTGGAGAAATCAATAATCAATGACTAACTTCCTCTCCCCCCGTCTGCCTCCCTGTCTCCTGCAGGAGCAGCAGAAGCAGGTGGAAGATCCGGGACGAGAGGTGAAGAAGGTCGGTCATAGCGCTGTCTTTGCTCCGCCCACCTCCTTTCTGAGTGGTTAACCATCAATCAGAGAGGAGGCGGGGCTTACCTCCACAGAAACGCCCACGATCTTTCATCAATCATGGCTCTAGACCACAAGATAACTAAACGCTGGTTTTCTGAATGGAGTCTGGTTGATGGTGCTAGGCTACGCTAACATTGTAGCTGCTCCATCAACACTCCAAATAAGGTCATCTAGACATAAATACAGCAGAGACCTTGTTGTTTGGACCACAGACAGTCTCTGGTTCCTCCACATAGTCTGGTCTGGTCTCTGGACTAATGTGAGCTACTATCTGGACCTCTGGGGGACCACAGACAGTCTCTGGTTCCTCCACATAGTCTGGTCTGGTCTCTGGACTAATGTGAGCTACTATCTGGACCTCTGGGGGACCACAGACAGTCTCTGGTTCCTCCACATAGTCTGGTCTGGTCTCTGGACTAATGTGAGCTACTATCTGGACCTCTGGGGGACCACAGACAGTCTCTGGTTCCTCCACATAGTCTGGTCTGGTCTCTGGACTAATGTGAGCTACTATCTAGACCTCTGGGGGACCACAGACAGTCTCTGGTTCCTCCACATAGTCTGGTCTGGTCTCTGGACTAATGTGAGCTATAGGGGTGTAACGGTACACAAAAATCTCGGTTCGGTACGTACCTCGGTTTTGAGGTCACGGTTCGGTTCATTTTCGGTACAGTAAGAAAACAAAATGCAAAATATAAATGTTCTAGTTGTTTATTACTTTTGTGCTTTTAACAGTAGGAACATGCACTGGAGCTAGAATGCTGCTCAAAAATATAAATACAAGTATTTAAAATATTTATTTAAAAAATAAAAATAACAGACTGTTTCTTTAAAAAATATATTTTGTGTAAAATTGAACAGTTGCAACACTAAACAGTTTCAAGTTGTTGCTCAGATTAAATAACATGAATAAGGCTCAGACTAAAAATAAATACAAATAACAGACAAATATTTTCTCCATCTGATGGTGCAAAATTGAACAGGGCAGGGAGAGGCGGTTTAAACGCGGTGGGGAGCTATGTTTGCATTAACGTTACTCGTCTTTCTCCTCGTTGTAGCGATGTTCACGTGGGGGTGGTGCCGTTTCAAATGTGTCAACAGGTTTGACGTGTTGCCAGAAATATACCTGACCTCACATGAACAATGTCGGCAAACCGCTTTGGTTTTATCAACCTCTCTTTGTCCCTGTTTGTATCTCACCGGGAAGCCGAAGTGTTCCCAAACGGGAGACCTTAATGTCGCGGGAGGGTCCTCCAACTCTGGCTTGTTGCCAACGCTAGCGGCATTAAGGTACGTGTCCACAGGGGCGATTTTAAACGCGAGTGGACGCGCCGCTTCCCAGTATTGTACGCTTGGTGGGCGGCCACTAGAGGATGATTGACAGGCGCTCTCCTTCAAACAACACATTTTTGCGAGCGTTCCCGAGGCGGCGAGTCGAGCCCGGCGCCTCTGATTAGCATAAAGTAGCTGCATGTGCGGCTGCAGCATCCTCCACACATGCGGTCCTCTACTTAATATGTCCGTATGGAAACTCGTTCGGTACGCCTCCGTTCCGAACCGAGCACCCCGTACCGAAACGGTTCAATACAAATACATGTACCGTTACACCCCTAGTGAGCTACTATCTAGACCTCTGGGGGACCACAGACATTCTCTGGTTCCTCCACATAGTCTGGTCTGGTCTCTGGACTCCTGTGGTCTACTATCCAGACCTCTGGGGGACCACAGGCCCTTGTTGATGTGTAGGTATCTGGTGTTTTCTCCTGCAGTGACGGGGTTCTGGTGTTTTTACTCCTGCAGGTGCGTAAAGCTCGTAACCGGCGTCAGGAGTGGAACGTCCTGGCCTACGACAAGGAGTTCAGACCGGACGCCAGGCTCACGCCCTCGCCGTACCACGGCATGTCCTCAGAGGGCTCCCTGTCCCCCGACAGCAGGTAGACACATGAACTCAACCGTCCAACGACCTTTGAACTCTCGCCTTCAAACACTTCATAAACTCTGAAACACATTTAAACCTTTTAGAGATTCCAGCAGAACCTGCCTGCTGAGTTGTTCAAAGCTCTATGCTGCCCTCTTCTGGAGACGGTGGTTCATAGCATGTGGATTTGTATTTCATGCACATACCTTTAGTTAGAGGAGGTTAAGATGAATGTTTGGATGGCTGCAGCAGGAATACAGAGACAGGATGTTAGGACGTACGGAGCATTTTAATGTAAAACCATAAAAGTATTCAACAATCTGTGTAGTAAATCCTTTACTTTTATGAATGAACAGGTCAATGGCCTCCGACTCCTACCCCGCCAGCCCCAACCACCCCTCCACCCAGGCTCCCAGCGCCGTCCACGCCGCAGACCACTCCAGGGATCACCTCAGCGCCGCCGCCCAGACCCAGTCCCTGGACCGGGTCCTCCGGCCACCCAACCAGCCCCCGGGACCCGGAGGGCCGGCACCGGCGGGGCGCCACGCCGCCTCCCTGGGCCGGACCCCGTCAGGACACGGGGTCCAGGCGGGCGGAGACCCGACGGTCAACGGGCCGCGGCAGCAGTCGGTGAAGGAGTACCGGGCCGGCCATGGGTAGGTCTACTGTTATTGATCAGGATCTATTAGTCTATTCATTATGATCAGGATCTATTAATCTATTCATTATGATCAGGATTGGTACGGGTGCTGGAAATCCTTGAAAACACTGGAATGTAGTGTTTTCAAGGTTTTCAAGGTCTTGGATGTAGACTAAAGGTCTATAAATGTGTGTTGTATGTGATGACATCTATGATAGAACAGAGAAAAGAAGATCTCCATATCTGAGGGACTGAAAACTGCATTTTCTGACATTTCTTTATGAAAAATGACTTTTGATGATGAACAGATTATGAAAATAGTTGGTGATTATATTTCTGTGGATCTGTTAGTGGAATTAGTTTTCCTTTCATTTGTGGTCCTTCTGTAAAAAGCTGTCTCCAAACATCATGTTGGTTGTTTAGAGGACAAGAACATCTCATTTAATGTGATGAACAAGTGACAGAATAAGTAGACTGAATACTGACCATTGGATTGGTACAAATATGGAGTTTACCACAGCTGGAAGGGGCTGGAAAAGCATGGAGATGCACCTTGAAGTGCTTGAATGTGACCTTGGAGAAGGTGTAGGAGCCCTGGTTGATGTTTGTAATATTAGTCCATGATGGTGGGGATCAGTGAACGTGATGTGTGAAGTAGACCCGACACCCGTACGAAGCGGCGGTTTTAAAGAGAGGAGCTGCTGCCGGTTGTTAACTCATATTTCTCTTTCTCACCCCCCCCCCCAGTGTCCAGCCCTCAACCATCCCAGAGTACTACATCCCCCCCGCCCCTCCTCCTCCTCCCCCCACCATCCCCTCGGCTCAGACCGCCTTCGACTCCACCACGGCCCCCCCCTCCGCCGCCTCCGCCGTCCCCCCCACCTCCTCCACCCTCTCCCGTCCCTACTCCCCCTCCCCTCCACCTCCCCCGGCCAACTATGTGCCCTCCCCATCCCACCCTCCGTCGGGCGCGCCCCCGGCAGCCCCGCCCCCCCCGCCGCCCGGAGCCCCCGGGGGCCACCAGGCTCACCCGTCACCAGCAGCGGCGGCGGAGTCCTCGGCCAGGAAGTCCACCATGCTGGGGATGATCCCGATGAGCGACGCCCGCTCCGACCTGCTGGCCGCCATACGTAGAGGTACGTGGTTAACTCATCACTTCATATTTATACGTAGAGGTACGTGGTTCATCACTTCATATTTATACGTAGAGGTACGTGGTTAACTCATCACTTCATATTTATACGTAGAGGTACGTGGTTCATCACTTCATATTTATACGTAGAGGTACGTGGTTAACTCATCACTTCATATTTATACGTAGAGGTACGTGGTTAACTCATCACTTCATATTTATACGTAGAGGTACGTGGTTCATCACTTCATATTTATACGTAGAGGTACGTGGTTCATCACTTCATATTTATACGTAGAGGTACGTGGTTCATCACTTCATATTGATACGTAGAGGTACGTGGTTAACTCATCACTTCATATTTATACGTAGAGGTACGTGGTTAACTCATCACTTCATATTTATACGTAGAGGTACGTGGTTCATCACTTCATATTGATACGTAGAGGTACGTGGTTCATCACTTCATATTTATACGTAGAGGTACGTGGTTAACTCATCACTTCATATTTATACGTAGAGGTACGTGGTTCATCACTTCATATTTATACGTAGAGGTACGTGGTTAACTCATCACTTCATATTTATACGTAGAGGTACGTGGTTAACTCATCACTTCATATTTATACGTAGAGGTACGTGGTTCATCACTTCATATTGATACGTAGAGGTACGTGGTTCATCACTTCATATTTATACGTAGAGGTACGTGGTTAACTCATCACTTCATATTTTTACGTAGAGGTACGTGGTTAACTCATCACTTCATATTTATACGTAGAGGTACGTGGTTAACTCATCACTTCATATTTATACGTAGAGGTACGTGGTTCATCACTTCATATTTATACGTAGAGGTACGTGGTTCATCACTTCATATTTATACGTAGAGGTACGTGGTTAACTCATCACTTCATATTTATACGTAGAGGTACGTGGTTCATCACTTCATATTTATACGTAGAGGTACGTGGTTAACTCATCACTTCATATTTATACGTAGAGGTACGTGGTTCATCACTTCATATTTATACGTAGAGGTACGTGGTTCATCACTTCATATTTATACGTAGAGGTACGTGGTTCATCACTTCATATTTATACGTAGAGGTACGTGGTTCATCACTTCATATTTATACGTAGAGGTACGTGGTTCATCACTTCATATTTATACGTAGAGGTACGTGGTTAACTCATCACTTCATATTTATACGTAGAGGTACGTGGTTCATCACTTCATATTTATACGTAGAGGTACGTGGTTCATCACTTCATATTTATACGTAGAGGTACGTGGTTAACTCATCACTTCATATTTATACGTAGAGGTACGTGGTTAACTCATCACTTCATATTTATACGTAGAGGTACGTGGTTCATCACTTCATATTTATACGTAGAGGTACGTGGTTAACTCATCACTTCATATTTATACGTAGAGGTACGTGGTTCATCACTTCATATTTATACGTAGAGGTACGTGGTTCATCACTTCATATTTATACGTAGAGGTACGTGGTTCATCACTTCATATTTATACGTAGAGGTACGTGGTTCATCACTTCATATTTATACGTAGAGGTACGTGGTTCATCACTTCATATTTATACGTAGAGGTACGTGGTTAACTCATCACTTCATATTTATACGTAGAGGTACGTGGTTCATCACTTCATATTTATACGTAGAGGTACGTGGTTCATCACTTCATATTTATACGTAGAGGTACGTGGTTCATCACGTATATTATATATTTTTATTTAAAAAATATTTGAACATAAAAGTTTGGTATGTTGATCAATTGGTCACGTGACCAGAATCAGCTTCAGTTCTCCAGTCTTCTGGTAACGCCCCCCTCTTCCCCCTCCTCCCCCCTGCCACCCCCCTCCTCCTCCTCCCCCCTGCCTCCCCCCCCAGGCATCCAGCTCCGGAAGGTGCAGGAGCAGAGGGAGCAGGAGGCGAAGCGGGAGCCGGTGGGCAACGACGTGGCCACCATCCTGTCGCGGCGCATCGCCGTGGAGTACAGCGAGTCTGACGACGACTCGGAGCTGGACGAGAACGAGTGGTCCGACTGAGCGTCTGTGGGGGGGGGTTAATGTTTCAGCATGAGTCATCACTACACACCCGCTCTGAACAACGCTGGCTCGCTCCGTTGGCACCCCCCCACCCCAATCCGCTCATTCTTAACCCCCAAAACACTCGGCTGTGAAAAACTAAACGTCCCCTCCCTGAGTGCTAATTCACTAATTAACTATGGTATGGCAATATCGCTATATAAATATATATATATTATATAAACCGTAGTTTGGGGGGGGGGGCGTGTTTACAAAAGCACAAACTAATTAGAGTGCAATCTTAACTTATCAAATGATTCAGAGGAGAGGATTTATGAAAACACGTAACATTGGGAACGGGACTACATGAGAGTTTGGTCACCTTATTAACGACGTACAATCGGCAACTCTGGCCGCATGCTAACCTAGCATGTAGCTGTAGCGTAATTCACTAGCTTATTAACGATGCATTACATTTTTGATTTAATGATTTAGATCGGAGATGCTATGCTAACAAGCCGGTTAATAAACATTAACCTTTAACCTTAAAGTGATGGTTAGGAGTAAAATGCACCCGAGGTCATTTCCACCATGACATCCAGCCAAACACCCTCTCTGAAGCATTTTTAGCGATGGTCAGCAGTGGTCAAGATAGGGCTATCAGCCGAACGGCTTAGTACTAGCGCTATAGTACAGAGGGTATATCTGGTAAATTACCCCACTAATAATGCATGGAATGTTACCAAACTTCTGCAGTAGTACACATAGGGTCTGAACTCACAAAACCAGGCATTTGAAAGTTTGTAAGTAAAGCAGGAGTTTATTTAAAAGAACACTTGCCTGATAGTTTCTATCCTCGGCTACTATGCTACCGCAGCGTAGATGCCACTTCCATGTTTACCAAGCCGATGCCGTGACGCGAGTTTCACGCAAGAGTATGAAAATGTTTCGCTGAATTTTTATAAATGCTTGTATTATCAGGTGATAATACAAGCATTTATAAAAATTCTCTTGCATACTCTCGCGTGAAACTCACGTGACGGCTGGGTAAACGCGGAAGTAGCGTCTACGCTGCTGTAGCGTTAGTTAGCGTTAGTAGCCGAGGACAGAAGCTATCAGGCAAGTGTTCTTTTAAATAAACTCCAAACTTTCAAATGCCTGGTTTTGTGAGTTCAGACCCTATGTGTCCTACTGCAGAAGTTTGGTAACATTCCATGCATTATTAGTAGGGTCATTTACCAGATATACCCTCTGTACTATAGCGCTAGTACTAAAGGCGGGTCCACACCGGACCGACTGCCCGACTCGCGTCAGTAAATGAAGTCGGGCTACTTAACATGGCCGATTCGAACAACGACATGGGCGGTTCACACCTACGGAACTACAGCCGACGCCATTTGTTCCGCACTTGCGCGAGATGTAATGTCTCCAAAACAACAGGCGGCGCTAATCTGTATTGTGGGCCAAAAAACACGAAAACCGGAAGTAGGCGGTCCTCTCTAGACCACTTCTTCGATTCCACTGGTTATCTGGTATGTTTACCATCGTCACTTCCGGGCTTCACTGATTCGCTAGTCAAGCGGCTAAAAGAGTCACCGACTCGAATGGCGGATTACACATTTGAATCGTCTGAAATGAACGCCGACGTGGGCCGATTCGAGCGACCACACCAAGCAGACTCATGTCACGGACGCCGACTCTCTCAAAGACGCCGATTTTCGGTCCGGTGTGGACTCGCCTTAAGCCATTCGGCTGATCGCCCTATCTTGACCAATGCTGACCATCGCTAAAAATGCTTCCGAGGGGGTGTTTGGCTGGATGTCATGGTGGAAATGACCTAGGGTCCATTTTACTCCGAACCATCACTTTAATTGCGTATATATCATTGGTTGATTGGCGAGTGTGTGTCCCTACCACGGTCTGTACCGACACCGTTTAAAGTAACGTTAATCCATGCCAAGCCACGAGACAACATTGGACTGAGTCTTGTGACATTATATAACACTTAAATAACAACAAGATGACAATGTAAATTAATTTAATTTCATTAAAATCTTCAATCAACGGATTATAATTAAAAATACGTGTTTACATATCAAACATTTATAATGTAGGTGTAATCTCTTTAAATCAATACAGAATATCATGTTGATTTCTAATCTTTAGTTTTTATTTTTTCTCATTAAAAACGTGAAGAAAACATGTAATGTTATGTGTAGCATTCAAAATGCCTGAGTGTAATATTTTTCCGACCTTTAAAAGAAACGAAGGATATAATCCACGTTTCTAATCGCTGAGGAGAGAGATTTTCTGTTTGAGGGCCAAACTCCCACGAAGTCGGTGTCGTCCTGAAACTCGTCGTGAAAAAGCAGAAATGAAAAGTCTGCGTTTTGGGTAAATAAGAACCAGCTATTTGTCATCATTGGGCCTCCGTATAAAAGCGTCCTTGTGGTCACTCGTAACATGAAGCCTAACATTCAGTGACTTGTGTGCCGTGGTGTTGCTCTTCATATAACCGCTTCCACGCTTCACTGGAACCAGCTCATCCTCCCGACCCGGGGTCAAAAGGTCACGCCGGCGACCCTGGACGCAGCCCGGGGAGTATAAATACATAAGTGCAACAGTAATAATTGGTATACCATCTACTCTTTTCAGTCTAGGTTGTTTTGGCTAATCCTCAGTGTGAGCTGATGGGATGTAGTGTTTTATAACGTGGTTTTATTTTGAAAAACGTGCTGCGGTGAGTTGTTCACTTTGGTTTATTTTTAGGGGTTTCTACTCAAGGCCAGGGTCGAGGTACCGGACGAAGCCAGTTAAAGGCTTTATTTATTTTAAATTTATTTTCCCACAATATCCAATAAAAAGCAGGATTCAAACAGCATTTAATGCTAGATTTCTTAATACTTACTTACTTAATACTGTGTTTTGTGGATATTTTTCACGTTTTCCCCGTTGACTTCCTGATTTTCCTGATTTTGTTTCGGGGCTTGGTTCATGTGAACTCTAGAGAGAATTAAATTGTGGGAATTGTGTTATGAAATCAATATTTGGCACTTAATTATAAAACCAGCAAATAGACTATCAACCACTCTGTTAAATGTCGGAAAACGCACATTTGAGGCTTTCGCCATATCTGAATTATTACGGAAAGCGCAATTTTGAAAGCGACGTGGCTGAAAAGGGATGTATATAATAAATCCGACGCGATAGCTGCTCCGTTGATAAACATGGAGAAAAAGCTGGACGATGGTTGTCGGATGTTGTTCAGTTTCGCGTTTATGGACAAAAAGCACAAATCGACTTTCAGCCAAATGTAACAGGAAATAAAAAGAGCTACTGATGCAGTAAAGTAAATCCTAAAATAGTCAGCGTTATTATGGATCCAAGCACTTAACGGTCCCGCCATATCCCAGAATCTATAGATGTGACTGTAAAACACTGATCCAACTGGAAGTACTCCTCCGAATTCACCAAATACATCAGTCTTTGTTTCTTTAGCGAAAGATGATATTTCAACCTGGTGGATCTGCGGCTGCTGGCTTGTGAGAATACTTCAATGTGTGTTGAAAAGTGTGAGAAACTAATGTTGTATAGACTTTTTTTCTTTTGGAGGGGGGCGCATTAAAGTAAAAAAAAATGTGTTTGGGGTAACATAACATAGGCAATGAAACGAAATAAAAACCTCAAACCTACTGTAAGCAAGTATGCATGTAACTATAGACAATAAATGGTGAAGTAAAACATCGTTATTCTGGCTCTTTTTTAACATTTCATGATGCTGTATGTGTATATCATTCACATTGTGGTTCATGCAACATTTTATCACAAAAACAATTATTTTTATTTGGCTGTCGACACTATTTTCTCTTTGGTGGAGTACAAAAAATAAGAGATTAACGTGTTGACAAAATGAAAACACGACATTTGAACCCGACTTTGTCCAAAGTTCACATTTGTTTTGTAAGGTTTTGAAGCCTCGGCTTCTACATTTTGGCGGTTGCCATCTTGGGAGCTTTACAACCAGTGAAAGGAAGTGACCATATTTGGATGGTGGAGGAGCGACAGGTGGATCTGAGGAGCACAAGCAGCAGAGCGGAACCCTGAGCAGCATCCTTACTGGATCCGGATCCATCTGGATTCTCATAATCAGGTCTTTACAGTGTTAAAGTCATTTTCTCATAGACTTCTATACAACCAGAGAGGAGTCGCCCCCTGGTGGCCAGCAGGAGAAGTAGGACCATTTTCTCATAGACTTCTATACAACCAGAGAGGAGTCGCCCCCTGGTGGCCAGCAGAGAGAAGTAGGACCATTTTCTCATAGACTTCTATACAACCAGAGAGGAGTCGCCCTGGTGGCCAGAGAGAGAAGTAGGACCATTTTCTCATTGGCCTCTATACAACCAGAGAGGAGTCGCCCCCTGTGGCCAGCAGAGAGAAGTAGGACCATTTTCTCATAGACTTCTATACAACCAGTAGGAGTCCCCTGGTGGCCAGCAGAGAGAAGTAGAACCATTTTCTCATAGACTTCTATACAACCAGAGAGGAGTCGCCCCCTGGTGGCCAGCAGAGAGAAGTAGGACCATTTTCTCATTGGCCTCTATACAACCAGAGAGGAGTCGCCCCCTGGTGGCCAGCAGAGAGAAGTAGGACCATTTTCTCATTGGCCTCTATACAACCAGAGAGGAGTCGCCCCCTGGTGGCCAGCAGGGAGAAGTAGGACCATTTTCTCATAGACTTCTATACAACCAGAGAGGAGTCGCCCCCTGGTGGCCAGCAGAGAGAAGTAGGACCATTTTCTCATAGACTTCTATACAACCAGAGAGGAGTCGCCCCCTGGTGGCCAGCAGAGAGAAGTAGGACCATTTTCTCATAGACTTCTATACAACCAGAGAGGAGTCGCCCCCTGGTGGCCAGCAGGGAGAAGTAGGACCATTTTCTCATAGACTTCTATACAACCAGAGAGGAGTCGCCCCCTGGTGGCCAGCAGGGAGAAGTAGGACCATTTTCTCATAGACTTCTATACAACCAGAGAGGAGTCGCCCCCTGGTGGCCAGCAGAGAGAAGTAGGACCATTTTCTCATTGGCCTCTATACAACCAGAGAGGAGTCGCCCCCTGGTGGCCAGCAGGGAGAAGTAGGACCATTTTCTCATAGACTTCTATACAACCAGAGAGGAGTCGCCCCCTGGTGGCCAGCAGAGAGAAGTAGGACCATTTTCTCATTGGCCTCTATACAACCAGAGAGGAGTCGCCCCCTGGTGGCCAGCAGGGAGAATGCACTTTAATGTACTTCAACCTCGGCTGTACTTTTCAGGAGTTTGCAGCGTGACACTAACACACAGCATTTCCCATAAAAGGCAGCACTTCTTCTCTTTAATGTGATAATAATATAATAACTCTAAGATGATGCGTAGATTTGTATCCATAGATTTTCCTGGAAGACAAATTACTCAGCGCTGTTAGTCATCTCACAGCGATGACGTAAATCCGGTCTCTTGTTTTTTTTTGTTTTTTTTCACGGTGGCGTTCTGGCGTCGACGTCCAGCTCCATGCTGTTCTGGGCCTTGGCAGGCTGGAGGATGAACCTATGGGTGCTGCAGGGTGGTTTAGTCCACAGATGGTGACACAGCAGAGAACGAGAGGTCAGTGGAAAATACAAACACAACACATAACGGTGAATCAGACGAATGCAAATGACTCATTAAAACAATCTTACATCGATCCAGTTCAACACATTTCTTTTCCTTCCTTCTTCCCTGCCGGTTTCTAATTTTAGTCCCGGATCTAATTTGGGAATCAAAGGCTTCAGATGAGCTTTAGATGCTCGATTTTAATCTGACATTGTAGGAGACGGCAACCCGTTTTCAGGATGACTCATCCTTATTTCCAGTCCAGATGCTTGTTTTTTTGCACGTTTTTACAGTCCGGATGTTTGAGAGATGCTGAATAATAAGGAAGAAGTACTAGTTGTTTCTTATTAAAATGACTGCAGAGCCTTTTACAAAGTACACAATCAGTTCCCCACTCTGTATCGTTTCATATGAAAATGAACTACACTCCCGTATCTCGTAATGTCGTGACCCTTTAAAGAGATATTTCAGTTAACAAAACCGTATTTGAAACGGCTACTTCCCCTTTTTGTAGATGCGAATACCTCTAGACGACCTGTTCCTGTGAAAATAGTTTATTGTGTGTGACCAAAGAACCAGGATCTGACCTTTTTAAGGCGGGGCAACTCAACATCCCGTCGTAAAGTTTGGATTTGGATCAGCGTCTTTGGATCAGGATTTCTTCTTTTTTTTGGTAAAAGACAAGTGTTAGTGACAGAGCGGTGTGTCATCTGCATAATTATCAAGTTTATTGTCTGTTTTTGTTTAATAGAAGCACAAACAAGCTAAATAAAAGGGGCCCCAACATTGAGCCCTGGAGAACAAGGGCTTGCAAAAGAGAATTTTTTTGTTTTAAGGCACTTCAGCATTTGCTTTACTTTGGTTGCTACCTGGTGGGAGCATTTAAAAAATAAAGAATAATAATGAAAATAGATGTCTCCTTCAAGGATCATCTCCTTTAGGAGGAAACGATTCCCAGGTTTCAGTCAAACGTTCACTAGTTTGAGATCAACACATGAGAGAATGTTCTTCTTTGTACGTACACAGAGGTGATTTACAGCAGATGGTGGAGAGGGCTGTCTGACTCACAGAGAGAGAGACAGGGAGACAGACAGGAGGGCGATGGAGGGAGTGTGTGTGTGTGGGCGGATGCTGCGTCGTTTCCCCATCTCCTCCTGTCTTTGCAGTACATGCCTCTGGCCACACGGTGGAGCTCTTCCACCTAAAAGTGAGTGGACGCTGCATAGAGGTGAGTCAAGGAGGCTAATAAGCACACACACATACACACACACACAGAGTCTGGCGCCTTCGTGATTCATACACTCGGCGACACACACACACACACAACACACACACACACACACACACACACACTGACCTTAATCAAAAACAAAAAAAACAAGTTACAACTTTTCTCTTGTTAGCAGTTTATTTGGCAAATTATTCTCCACTTTTTTCTTTCCTTCTTTCTGGTTTATGTACAATAAAAAAAATAAATCTCTCTCAAGGTTTACATTCGACATTTACAAGTGCAATGTGTAACATGTCCATCTTTATAAAGTGCATTTGTACTCTTTAAATCGTAACCAACGTTTTTTTTTTTCACCACACGAACTCCAGCGGAAAAAAACAATACATCATGTAAAGAAACTGAAATAAAAACATGGTTCAAAGACGGCGTTATCAGGTCTGTGACATCACAGTGTTGTCGCCCAATAACAGCCTTTAAACCGAGTGATGCGTTTCCTCCTCAACAACATCGATGCATAAAACAGATGTTCTTCTATGAAGGCCATACTCGGTCCGATAGAAAATTAGCTCTGTAATGGTTTCTTTTTTTTGTTTCTTTGATTGACAATGCTAGCCTGAAGTGTTGCCAGGTCGTAGGTTACAGAGAGATACGTTAGCCGAGCCTAGCCTAGCCTAGCCTAGCCTTCAGTCGAGGGGCGTCCTGCTTATTTCCTGTAGACGCCTCCATCCCTGTTTTTTATTCATTTTAGATGTTTTTAAACCCTTTGTGTCGATGCTTGTGCTCCAAAGATGAGAGGAGGAGGAGAGGTGTAAAAATAGAAGATAAGATGAGAATGAAAAGAACGTCATAAGGAAAGAGAGGAGGGTTTGGCTGCCGGCTCGGAGAGGAGAAGGACGTGTTTTACTACCTCCCTACCCTTCTCCTTTTTAAATCAGGGGAACTATTTTTATCTTCCTGCAGGAAAGTTAAAACGTTGGAGAAGAGAGGGAGAGGTAGAAGAGTGAAGGGGGGTAAAAAGGATGGAGGCAGAATTGAAGGGGGGGGGGCGTCTTTAAAACGTCTCTTAGACGACTCAGAGGAAGTGACATCACCCCTGATATATGACGCTGCCTCGCTCTCTCTCTCTCTTTCTTTTTAAGAAAAAAAATCTGGTATTCAATCAATAACATCAAGGTTGTTTTTTTTTACATATTTATATATATATATATATATATATATATATATATATTCTATATATATATATTAAGTATTGAATATATATTTCAATATTTTATTCATCCCGCTGCTGTTTTTTGACCATGTTGAGCTTTTTTGTTGTTGTTGTTGTTGTTGTTTACAGACTTTAAAACTCCACATGCATGTAACACAAATACCCCCCCCCCCCCCAAAATAAATAAATAAATAAATAAATAAGACACTAGATAATAAAAATATGGCACTTTTTCAGCATATCTTCTCTTTTCCCCGAACATACACAGAAAAAACGTTTGACATTTGTTTTCTAGGAAGAACACAGAAGAGGAGGAAGTAAACACACACACACACACACACACACACACACACACACACACACACATGCTCACAGCAGCGACCACGTCTTTAACTCATGCCCTGATGAACGTTACAAAAATATACATTTCTGTACAGCGTTGCATAATAAAAAATAACACACACTCACTTCCTCTGTTAAACTGAATTATAGTTCCTGTATACGACGGACAAAACCATTCTGTGTTATGGTTCATTACAATTGGCTATGATCCCACACACACACACACACACACACAGTGGGTGGTCGCCCCAGGAACGGTTGAGTGGTGGCATATTCACAGATGAGTTATTATTAATTGTGGAAACGATCTCGTTAGATGGACGAGCCAACGGGAACAACGTCGGAGACGAAGATCAAACGCAGACTTCGGATCAGCTGTTCGGGTTTTACTTCGGACCCCGGTGAGTCCGCCAGACTTGGATCAGAAACAGCTTGATTTAGCCTGAAATCTGAAATGCCCAGATAGCAAAAAAAAACAAAACGTAATCGTCAGACGTAGCTACACTCGAGATCGGAACGAATTCATGCATTTCTGGTTAGGCTGAGGAAAGATTGTGGCTTGGGTAAAAACAAAAAGGATGTTTATATATATACTCGCGTTATAGTTTAAACCCAAAAAAAGATCAAAATACCTTGATTTTTGTTTCACATGGGACACAACCGGCGGTCTCCTGGGTGAAAGTCCTGTGTTTGTTTTCCCGCAGTTGAGCTAACCGCTAACATGCTAGCCATCCGGCAAAAAACATGCTAGCACTAGTCGGTCACAATTACTTCTTCTTCCTATTTATTTTCTTCGCTGTGCCGTAATCTTTCGGGACTGTACGTCATTTCATTCAACAGTGTTATTGTTGTTATTGCTTGTTCAATAGAAACTTCATGATACAAAACGTCGTCCCTATCGTTTAAAACATCACAAAGCTACTGACTTTTCAGGCTATAACAACATCGTTTCTGTTTAATCCAAGTCTGGTTCGCGATCCAAAAATGTCGTTAGCATTAGCCAAGCTAGTGGAGATTCTTATCTGAAAAGTCGTCCCAGCTAGCGTCTCCGAACACTACGTTCCTACGTGAAACAGATTCTACGTATTTCTCACAATAGTTGATCCAAGGCTTCCTTTCTGTTAACGTTCGGCAGTTCCGTCTCTTCGGTGAGCAAAAAGGGAAAAAGAGAGCGAGGGAGGAAGTTGGTCGACAGCTGTGACCTCTTTTTACTTTTATCTTCTAATATCGTCAAAATAAAAAAAACATCCCTGCAACGTCTATTAGTGGAACTGGAGCGTTCACATTTAGGTTCGTCCGACTTCCAAACAAACCTCGGCTCAGCCATGTTGGTTCACGTACACGACGATGTGCTATTTGTTGCTTTAGAAATATTAGTATTTATTCTGTGAACCATTCAGAGCCGACCTCCCTCTCTCACGCTCTCTCTCTTTACTCTCAGGTGTGGCTTTTTGTACACGGCAACAAAAACACAGTCGGACGTTATTGCAAAGAGTTTGTTTGTTTGTAAATAATGCAAAAAAAAGACAAGAGATTCCTCCTTTTCAAATAATAATAAAGTAGTGAAGCTGTTGTTTACGACGGCGTTTCAGGGAATCAAACAGAAACGAGCCAAGAGACGGGGCAATATTCTGAGAAACAAAGTGGCAAATTAGTGAGTTTATTCCGATGCTAGCGAAGGTCCCATGAACATGTATGTTTGTAATGAATCATCCCAACGCCTTGTTAAGGTCCTTAGGGTGATGATGGTGATGCTTATTGTTGCTCTTATGTATATGGGGTCATCTTATGGGTGTTTATTGATCGGGGCGGTTGGGCTGAGATGCTAGCGGTAGCTTTCACTTGTTGTCATAGCAACAACAAACATCTGTTGTTCGTGGAACTAAGCAACTTGTTTATATCGGCTATATATATTCATAAACGTCTCTCGGCACTGTGTTTTTTTTCCTACAGCGGTCCCGATACGCCGTCGTAAGAAAAGAAAAGCCCACTGTCCTGTTTATCGGTTTATTTGGTCGACGGCTTTGAATAAACTTATTTCTCCTTGTATTGAGTTGAGTGAGTTTAAAGCAACAGCCTTGTTCGGTTTATAGGAACTCTTTTTTTTTTTTGCCACTCCACCTTCCGAACACGTGGATTAGCCGAGTGAAATGCAGTTCAAGGCCCGGCAATAGATCCCCCCCGAGACCCGTTAATTAACATGAGTGTGTTTAACTTTAGGCCACGCCCCCTTGTGAAGCGACCTCGACACGAACGCTTTCGTTGAAGCACGTTTCCATTTCACGCCGCGTCATCTCGCTTTCTCATTAACCCGCCGAGCCATCGGAGGTGTGTGTGTGTGTGTGTGTGTGTGTGTGTGGCGGCAGGAAGTGAAAACGGAAGAATTAAGAGCGTCTGATGCTCATGTTTTACAGTTATTATTCCTCTGAATATATGATTTATTTATTTATTATTGCCATAGCAATAATGTAAAAAACCATCCGGTCTATTTTTCTTTTTCTGTTGCAGAACTATGGCAACAACGTGGATGTCCTGCAGGCGACCAAAGACCTGCTGACTATGGATCGTGCTCGGCTCTAGCTAATGGCTAATCAATTAGAACGCCGTCTGTAAATTTAGAGGACAAACATGTGGAAGCAGATAAACGTCTTCTGTCTCTGAGCTGCTTCCCCTCGTCTTCACCGGCAGCCATAGTGGCGCCATACGTCCCGTTTCCTCTCATGCATAATTACTGCAGCTGAGGTAGGAGAGAACGGCGAGGAAGGACTGCGTCACGCCATCTCACACCGAACCACTATTTCAGCACGATTTCCACTGGTCCAGTTTGGCTCTTATTTCAACAATTTCATCATTTTATCCTGTGGAGTCTCTTTAAAGCTGCTATCTCAAATGAAACGTAGGATTAATCTCCTTCTTTATTTGTCTTTCCAGGCAAATTATCCTGAGCGTTATAGCCAACCCCGCCCCCTTCCAAAAAGCCACCCTGTCCTCATGAACACATGGAGGGAGAACACCAGTGAATGTGTTGATTGTGTTGCAGATGAACAGAGAAGCTGGGGTTGGCCCTTTAAAGGCCGCCGTCTCACATTCCCATGAAGGCGTGTAGAGAACAGCCTACCCCCCCCCCCCCTGCATCAGAGAGCATTCCCATGAAGGCGTGTAGAGAACAGCCTGCCCCCCCCCCCTGCATCAGAGAGCATTCCCATGAAGGCGTGTAGAGAACAGCCTACCCCCCCCCCCCTGCATCAGAGAGCATTCCCATGAAGGCGTGTAGAGAACAGCCTACCCCCCCCCCTGCAGCAGAGAGCATTCCCATGAAGGCGTGTAGAGAACAGCCTACCCCCCCCCCTGCAGCAGAGAGCATTCCCATGAAGGCGTGTAGAGAACAGCCTACCCCCCCCCCCTGCAGCAGAGAGCATTCCCATGAAGGCGTGTAGAGAACAGCCTCCCCCCCCCCTGCAGCAGAGAGCATTCCCATGAAGGCGTGTAGAGAACAGCCTACCCCCCCCCCCTGCAGCAGAGAGCATTCCCATGAAGGCGTGTAGAGAACAGCCTACCCCCCCCCCCCTGCAGCAGAGAGCATTCCCATGAAGGCGTGTAGAGAACAGCCTACCCCCCCCCCCTGCAGCAGAGAGCATTCCCATGAAGGCGTGTAGAGAACAGCCTGCCCCCCCCCCCCCTGCATCAGAGAGCATTCCCATGAAGGCGTGTAGAGAACAGCCTACCCCCCCCCCTGCAGCAGAGAGCATTCCCATGAAGGCGTGAAGAGAACAGCCTACCCCCCCCCCCTGCAGCAGAGAGCATTCCCATGAAGGCGTGTAGAGAACAGCCTACCCCCCCCCTGCAGCAGAGAGCATTCCCATGAAGGCGTGTAGAGAACAGCCTGCCCCCCCCCCTGCATCAGAGAGCATTCCCATGAAGGCGTGTAGAGAACAGCCTACCCCCCCCCTGCAGCAGAGAGCATTCCCATGAAGGCGTGTAGAGAACAGCCTGCCCCCCCCCCTGCAGCAGAGAGCATTCCCATGAAGGCGTGTAGAGAACAGCCTACCCCCCCCCCTGCAGCAGAGAGCATTCCCATGAAGGCGTGTAGAGAACAGCCTGCCCCCCCCCCTGCATCAGAGAGCATTCCCATGAAGGCGTGTAGAGAACAGCCTACCCCCCCCCCTGCAGCAGAGAGCATTCCCATGAAGGCGTGTAGAGAACAGCCTGCCCCCCCCCCTGCAGCAGAGAGCATTCCCATGAAGGCGTGTAGAGAACAGCCTACCCCCCCCTGCAGCAGAGAGCATTCCCATGAAGGCGTGTAGAGAACAGCCTACCCCCCCCCCTGCATCAGAGAGCATTCCCATGAAGGCGTGTAGAGAACAGCCTGCCCCCCCCTGCATCAGAGAGCATTCCCATGAAGGCGTGTAGAGAACAGCCTACCCCCCCCCCCCCCCTGCATCAGAGAGCATTCCCATTAAGGCGTGTAGAGAACAGCCTACCCCCCCCCCCTGCATCAGAGAGCATTCCCATGAAGGCGTGTAGAGAACAGCCTGCCCCCCCCCCCTGCATCTCCCATGGCAGCAGCTCTGCAGTGGCGCTGTCCTTGGTGCTGAATCCTTCTCTGCCTCAGATTCCATCACATGTGGAAACCCCTGTTCATACACACACGTGTGTGTGTGTGTGCGTGTGTGTGTGTGTGTGGGGGGGGTTGCTAATGATGATGAACGCCATCTAATTCCAATCTCTCCCACACACACACACACACACACTGATTACTGAGCATCGCTTCGTGAAAACAAACCGAATCACAGAAAGCTCATCAAGGTCGTCCGTCGTGGATATTTTTAGCTCGTTTTCCTATTTTTAAGATAACGTTCCTTCTGATGGCGTCACCATGCAGCTCGGGCTCCGACGGAGGTCATCGGACGTTTAGCCCGCCATCACACACACACACGTATGCTACCTCACTTCCTGCAGCCACACAGGGGTCAGCTGACCTCACCCGTCTCCACAAGGATCCTCACTCGGGGTTTTTGCAGTCGGTTTCACGCCGCCTCCATTGCTAATATTACATGTTTTGTTGCCATGCACTTCCCTTCTCCTTTGCCACTTCCTGTCTAAGCCGTCGGAGGAAGTCATTCCCGTCTGCCACCGGACCGTCCTCTTCTCCCGGCGCCAAGCGTCCTGGCGGGACCAGAAACCCAAACCTTCGCCGCTACACGTCGCTGGAGGTCCGCGGTCTGAGGGAGAGGTTGGACGGCACGCAGCCGCAGCACGCCATCCACAGCGACTTCTGGATGTCCGGGTTGCGGAAGGCGTAGATGATGGGGTTGATGACGGAGCAGCAGGTGGCGGGCAGCACTGTGGCGTACGTGTACACCGCCGGGTAGCTGGAGTCCGCCACGATGGAGTATGTGGCGAACGGCAGCCAGCACGCCCCGAATGCGCACAGGATGGCGGACAGCGTGGACACGCCCTTGGTGGTGGAGATGGCGAGGAACTGGTGCTGCACGGCGATCTGCTGTGCGTGGCGGAAGGCGATCTTGCAGATCTGCAGGTAGAGCTGCATCATCAGGGCGAAGACGAGCAGGAAGGCCACGGCGAGCGCCACCGCGTTGGCCTTGGTGACCGGCCGGCACACGCTGCACGCCGCCTCGTCCCGCAGGCAGTTCCAGCCCAGCGCCGGCAGCGCGCCCAGCGCCACGCACGACGCCCAGATGAGCGCCACCATCAGGTAGGTGAAGGTCACCGTGCGCTCCGTGTGGTAGGTGAGCGCATTGTACAGCGACAGGTAGCGGTCCACGGTGATGGCCAGGATGTTGAGGACGGACGCCGAGAAGGCGGCGATGAGCAGGCCGACGGACAGCAGCGTCACCAGCTCCAGCGAGCCGTCCACCAGGTACGTGAAGACGAAGTTCAAGGATGAGGCCGAGGCCGGCGAGGAGGTCGGCGGCGGCCAGCGAGCCGATCAGCACAAACATCGGCGCCCGCAGCGTCGGCGTGTAGAAGAGCACGGCGATCACCAGCGCGTTCTCACAGGAGATGAGCGTGCCCGTCACGCACAGCGCCACGTCCCACGGGTTCACCTCCGGGACCGCGACGGCGGTGCTCGCTGGCTGGAGGTCAGGGGTCAGGGTTCGCGCCGCCGGCTCCGAGGAGGAGTTGGACGGATCGGCGTCGGCGAGGAGGCCCCAGGAGGAGGAGGAGTCGAAGGGGTCAAGGGGGGAGGAGGAGTTGAGGCCGCCGCTGCTCATGGCTGCAGCCGCCGCCAGAGAGAGAATCATAGCTGGAGAGGGGGGGGGGGGGGGGTGAAAGGGATTGTGGGACAGGAGGGAGACAAGAACAGGGAAGTGTTCGGACGAGGGGCGTGATCGGAAATGTGCACGACAGAAATCCAGAGGGAGTTGAGAGGAGAAAAAAACAAAGATGGAGAAACGGGTCAGAAAAAGGTTGGAAAGAGGAGGACGAGTAAAAAAAGGAGAGAGGAGGAGGAGGAGGTGAGGAGGAGGATAGTGTGAGTAAACAAACAGGACGGGAGGGGAAACAAAGGAGGGATGCAGGGAGGAGAGGAGGAGGAGGAGGAGAGGCAGGGTGTTAACATCCATCTTTTTCCATTAAACGGTCAAATAAGAGGCATCTTTTCTTGCATCCATCAAAACGCACATTCATTCATTCATGAAAAACGGCTCGTGACGTCACCAGCGGCTTCCCACGCACCACCAGCTGACAGCTAATTAACAGCAGCAACAATAGCAGGTGTGGACACGCGCACGAGGAGGAGGAGAAGGAGAAGAAGGAAGAGGAGGAGGAGAAGGAGAAGAAGGAAGAGGAGAAATCCATGTCGGTCCTGGAGCAGAGATGCCTTCACGGACAGTAGGATTTAAAGGGTCATACAGATAACCAAGTGTCCGTTCCTACCTCCGAGCCTCCGGATGAAGTTCCTCACCGTCAGAACCATCACCAACACAAACACGTCTATTTTTAGACTCTCTAAAAATGGTGCATGACGTCCTGCGCACGCGGAGCTGCTTGTTGTCCTGTTCTGCGTGTGTGAGCGCGTGCCCGTGTGTTGTGCGCCCGCGTTTTTTTTTTAAGTATTCAAAAGCGTCTCGTTAATTCGGATTCTGATCCACATATGTCGCTGCACGCACGCGCACCGGCACGAGGCTAATTTTAGCTCAGCTCGAGGAGCTTCCAGAGCGCGCGCTCGCGCCAAAACGGATGTGGAGCCCATTCACAAAAAATATGTATCCCCCTCTCCCTCACCCCCCCGCCACCCCCCCCCCCCCCCCGCCCAGTTTATTTTTCATCTCGTCTCTTTTCATGCTCACGTGCACAAGCACACGCGCGCGCGTCAATGACTGCAAACGGCCGCGGAAGGTCACCAGCAGCACCCGAAGGGGCCGAGGGGCGCGCATCCCTGCGGGGACCGGCGCTCGTGCAGCCCGGTACCGGCGCTCGTGCAGCCCGGTACCGGCGCTCGTGCAGCCCGGAAACATGCACTTTTACCCCCCAGCACGAGCTCGTCCAGCAGCGTCACTGTAGGTTTCTCCAGCAGAGAACAATGGAGAGGCTACCTGGATCGGTTTCATTCAGCTGCAGCAGTGCAGTCCCTGAGCCGGGGGGAGGAGGGGGGAGGAGGGGAGGGGAGGGGGGGAGACCACGCCACAGATAAAGAGAGAGATTTACCAGCTTCGTCTTCTTCTTCCCTGCAGGAACCAGATTCTCTTCTTCGGAGTCCTCGCAGATGTTTAAAAACAATAAAACGTTATAACGTGGTTATAACGCGTTCCTCTTAAGGGTTCCCCCCCTTTCTCCGGTTCCCCAGTCCGCGGCGCGCGCGCTATATTCCTCGGTTGGCATGGTTATTAGCCTTCTGTCGGCAGCTCCTCGTCCTCGCGCTGGCATCGTCCTCGGCCCCTCATTGGACGCGCTTGTCATTCTCCCCGTCTGACGTCAGAAGTCTCCGCTCCGTGCAGTCACCGTCATCGGTGGTCGGTGTGTGAATCACGGAGGGGGGGCGGAGAGACTCACCTCACCGCTTCTTATTCTACATGTCATCTTTACTATTAGTAGTTTTATAATTAGCATTTTTCATTTTAACGCTTCTGCTTTTATTTATTTTTTTGCTTTTGTTTTTATTAGTATATATATATATATATATATATATATATATATATATATATATATATACATATATTATATGTTATTACTGAGTTAGATGTGAATACATGTGGTGGTATTTTCACCACAAGGTCGGAGGACATCAAACATCTCGTGACAGACTTCCTCCCCCGTAAAATACTTAAAGGTGAATCACGCGCGCGCGTGCACGCCCTTAATATTACGTCACGAGGTGAAGTTCTTGTTCCTATAACGTCTTTTTAATGAAGTCTAAATGCCAAGCAGCCATGGGGGGGGGGGGGGGGTTATGCAACGCAGCTGCAGGGTTTCCCACCGCATCCCTCACGCGGGGCGCATGTGCACGCGCACACACACACATATGCTCTATAGGACGGCTGGCCCGTTTGCGTCGCCATGCATGAAGCCTTAACATGAGGGACCACCAGCTCACAGCTGTGTGCTGCGGGCTGCGTACGTCTGTTCTACTGTTCTTTAGTTTCCACGTCAGCAGCTCCAGCCTGAGAGGAAGACCATGTGAGCGAAAGCTCCAGAACTACAGGTTGATCGTCATTTCAACGCGGGTCAAATATGAAAAGTGGAGCTTAATCATATTCAAAGGTTGTACAAATACTTAAAGTACTGTACTGAAGTAGAATTCTCAGGTATCTGTACTGGAGTACTTTCCTTACTTTTACTCCGTTCATGTTAAAAACAAATCCTCCTCACATGATCACATGACTCGTTACTTTAGTCCTAAAGCGTTTGAGGGGAATTATTGATCATTGTTTAATTATTAATATGATGAGAGATTCAGTTCAATAATCTCCTTCATGTTTCTGTGTGACATCATCACACAGAAACCTTCATGTTCCTCTGTGTGACATCATCACCAGAAACCTCATGTTCCTTTCTGTGACATCATCACACAGAAACCTCATGTTCCTCTGTGTGACATCATCACCAGAAACCTCATGTTCCTCTCTGTGACATCATCACACAGAAACCTCATGTTCCTCTGTGTGACATCATCACCAGAAACCTCATGTTCCTCTGTGTGACATCATCACCAGAAACCTCATGTTCCTCTCTGTGACATCATCACACAGAAACCTCATGTTCCTCTGTGTGACATCATCACACAGAAACCTCATGTTCCTCTGTGTGACATCATCACCAGAAACCTCATGTTCCTCTGTGTGACATCATCACCAGAAACCTCATGTTCCTCTGTGTGACATCATCACCAGAAACCTCATGTTCCTCTGTGTGACATCATCACACAGAAACCTCATGTTCCTCTCTGTGACATCATCACACAGAAACCTCATGTTCCTCTGTGTGACATCATCACACAGAAACCTCATGTTCCTCTGTGTGACATCATCACACAGAAACCTCATGTTCCTCTCTGTGACATCATCACACAGAAACCTCATGTTCCTCTGTGTGACATCATCACACAGAAACCTCATGTTCCTCTGTGTGACATCATCACACAGAAACCTCATGTTCCTCTGTGTGACATCATCACACAGAAACCTCATGTTCCTCTGTGTGACATCATCACACAGAAACCTCATGTTCCTCTGTGTGACATCATCACCAGAAACCTCATGTTCCTCTCTGTGACATCATCACCAGAAACCTCATGTTCCTCTGTGTGACATCATCACACAGAAACCTCATGTTCCTCTCTGTGACATCATCACCAGAAACCTCATGTTCCTCTGTGTGACATCATCACCAGAAACCTCATGTTCCTCTGTGTGACATCATCACACAGAAACCTCATGTTCCTCTGTGTGACATCATCACCAGAAACCTCATGTTCCTCTGTGTGACATCATCACACAGAAACCTCATGTTCCTCTGTGTGACATCATCACACAGAAACCTCATGTTCCTCTGTGTGACATCATCACACAGAAACCTCATGTTCCTCTGTGTGACATCATCACCAGAAACCTCATGTTCCTCTCTGTGACATCATCACACAGAAACCTCATGTTCCTCTGTGTGACATCATCACACAGAAACCTCATGTTCCTCTGTGTGACATCATCACACAGAAACCTCATGTTCCTCTGTGTGACATCATCACCAGAAACCTCATGTTCCTCTGTGTGACATCATCACCAGAAACCTCATGTTCCTCTCTGTGACATCATCACACAGAAACCTCATGTTCCTCTCTGTGACATCATCACACAGAAACCTCATGTTCCTCTGTGTGACATCATCACACAGAAACCTCATGTTCCTCTGTGTGACATCATCACACAGAAACCTCATGTTCCTCTCTGTGACATCATCACACAGAAACCTCATGTTCCTCTGTGTGACATCATCACACAGAAACCTCATGTTCCTCTGTGTGACATCATCACACAGAAACCTCATGTTCCTCTGTGTGACATCATCACACAGAAACCTCATGTTCCTCTGTGTGACATCATCACCAGAAACCTCATGTTCCTCTGTGTGACATCATCACCAGAAACCTCATGTTCCTCTCTGTGACATCATCACCAGAAACCTCATGTTCCTCTGTGTGACATCATCACACAGAAACCTCATGTTCCTCTCTGTGACATCATCACCAGAAACCTCATGTTCCTCTCTGTGACATCATCACCAGAAACCTCATGTTCCTCTGTGTGACATCATCACACAGAAACCTCATGTTCCTCTGTGTGACATCATCACCAGAAACCTCATGTTCCTCTCTGTGACATCATCACACAGAAACCTCATGTTCCTCTGTGTGACATCATCACACAGAAACCTCATGTTCCTCTCTGTGACATCATCACCAGAAACCTCATGTTCCTCTGTGTGACATCATCACCAGAAACCTCATGTTCCTCTGTGTGACATCATCACCAGAAACCTCATGTTCCTCTGTGTGTCATCATCACCAGAAACCTCATGTTCCTCTGTGTGACATCATCACCAGAAACCTCATGTTCCTCTCTGTGACATCATCACCAGAAACCTCATGTTCATCTGTGTGACATCATCACCAGAAACCTCATGTTCCTCTGTGTGACATCATCACACAGAAACCTCATGTTCCTCTCTGACATCATCACCAGAAACCTCATGTTCCTCTGTGACATCATCGAACCTTCCAGAGTAAGCCCACGCTGCAACTGTTTCTGTTTCTGTCCTCTCTCTCTTCTTCTCTCCCCCCCTCTCTCTCCCTCTCTCCCCTCTCCCTCTCTCTCCCCCCTCTCTCTCTCTCTCTCTCTCTCGCCCGGCAGCAAACCCATGAACGCAGCATTCTGTTTTTTCCTCAAAGCGTCGTCTTCATTCTCAGGCGGCGGCGCGTGATCAGAATACAGATGAAGTGCCCCCCCCCCCCCCCCGGTCTACGCCCTCCGCATGTCCAACTTCATTCATCTATCCTGCAAAGCACCATGGGTAATCGAGAGCCGTTACATCATCTTGCCCACTGTGGTAGCAGAACGCCAGACTCTTTCTTCTTCTGTGTTTCTACGACGACACCCTGATGACAAAGTCAAACTGTATGACATCACTTCCTCCTCCGTGGTGAAAGTCACGCATCGAGTTGTGTAACCCCTCTGTATTTAGGGCAGTGGTGCATGCTGGGAGGAGTGGCGGCTTGACGTAGCGGTGTGAAACCCGACTGTGGCGGAGGGAAGAACATGGAGATGATGGTTCTGGGTTAAATCCCTGCCTGGTGAGAGTGGATGACTAATACCGCTCCTCCTCCCCCCACGCTCAACAACACACCTACACACACACACACCTGCACGCACACACACACACACACACACACACACACACGAACGCACACACACACACACACACACACACGAACGCACACACACACACACACACACACCTCCCTCGCCAAACTACTGCCGGGTTTCCCTTCGAGTGCCTCGCTATTACAGGAGGTCTTATGCTGTCAGAGTTCAAAGTTCACTCACTGGGGTTGGATTTCATATTATCAGGTGGCAGCCATGGTCCTACTTCTCTCTGCTGGCCACCAGGGGGCGACTCCTCTCTGGTTGTATAGAAGTCTATGAGAAAATGGTCCTACTTCTCTCTGCTGGCCACCAGGGGGCGACTCCTCTCTGGTTGTATAGAAGTCTATGAGAAAATGGTCCTACTTCTCTCTGCTGGCCACCAGGGGGCGACTCCTCTCTGGTTGTATAGAAGTCTATGAGAAAATGGTCCTACTTCTCTCTGCTGGCCACCAGGGGGCGACTCCTCTCTGCTTGTATAGAAGTCTATGAGAAAATGGTCCTACTTCTCTCTGCTGGCCACCAGGGGGCGACTCCTCTCTGGTTGTATAGAAGTCTATGAGAAAATGGTCCTACTTCTCTCTGCTGGCCACCAGGGGGCGACTCCTCTCTGGTTGTATAGAAGTCTATGAGAAAATGGTCCTACTTCTCTCTGCTGGCCACCAGGGGGCGACTCCTCTCTGGTTGTATAGAAGTCTATGAGAAAATGGTCCTACTTCTCTCTGCTGGCCACCAGGGGGCGACTCCTCTCTGGTTGTATAGAAGTCTATGAGAAAATGGTCCTACTTCTCTCTGCTGGCCACCAGGGGGCGACTCCTCTCTGGTTGTATAGAAGTCTATGAGAAAATGGTCCTACTTCTCTCTGCTGGCCACCAGGGGGCAACTCATGGTTTGGACCATCTTGGGTTTGGACCATCTTGGGTTTGGACCATCTTGGGTTTAGACCATCTTGGGTTTAGGACGTTGCCGTCTTTGGTATTTGAGAACTGACCTTGTGATTGACAGGTCGCTACCATGGCAACGCCGCCCTATGAATCCTCTCTATTTGACTCTAAAGGGACCGTGATTTACTCCCTAAACTGGTGCTGATTCTGAGCTGTGAGTCATTAACGTCAGAGTCCTCGCGGGACGGACCACCAGGACATCAGCTAAAGAATTCACTTCACACACAAACAGACAAATGAACAATTAACAAGTATCGAGGTCGTTAAAATGAACATCGTAGAACAGAAAGGATGGAGGCAGCCAGCGAAGGTGTGTCAGCTGTCCTGCTGATGGACGTCCAGTCAGTCTCCTCACGGGGAAACAACCACACACACACACACACACACACACACACACACGCACACACAACCTTTGGGTGATGCTCGGCTTCATTTTATGGAGCAATTCAAGAGTGTGAAGTCAGAAAGAGGTCAGTGAGCAGAACCAAAGCCCTCTGACATACACTGTGTGTGTGTGTGTGTGTGTGTGTGTGTG